>RXID01020768.1:0-108566 GCA_005019695.1 Trichopus zeylanicus subsp. travancoricus | reverse complement strand
TATAATGCAAGTGGAGGTGGAGCATGTAATTCCTTCAGAAGAAGATATTCAGGGTATGCCCAACTCTCAAGAAAATCTTAAGAATCAAATTTATGAAAAGACTCCACTTCAAAGATCTCAAAGAAAAATAAAGTCACCTGAAAGGTATGGTTTTGAAGATATGGTAGCTTTTGCTTTAGTTACTGACAATGGTGATCCTTCTTCTTATAAAGAAGCAGTACAGGATAAGAATTCTTCTCAGTGGCAAGCTGTTATGAATGAAGAGATGGACTCTCTTCAAAAGAACCATACTTGGGATCTGATGAAATTACCAAAAAGTAAAAGAGCAATTGGTTGCAAGTGGGTATTTCGAAAGAAAAGGATTTCTCTGAGATAATGGTGTTAAATTCAAGGCCCGTTTAGTTGTGCAAAAGGGTAGTCACAAAAGGAGGGTATGTGACTTGAATGACATTTTCGCTCCTAGGGTTAAACACAACACTCGAATATGAATTTTCTACGTGCTTAGGTTTGCTTGTTTCATAATCTTGATTAGAACAACTTGAATGTCAAAACTACACTGCCTTTCTGGCATGGAGAAGGATCAAAGAACAAATTTTTATGCAACAGCCGGAAGGGTTCAATCCCAGAAGGCAAGAAGAAAATTGTTATTTTTTTCAAGGGTTGGGAACAAATCACTTTAATGGTTGGGATAGGTGAACGTCTCCAAGGCAATGGTATAAAAGAGTTTGACCGTTTTATGCGGGGTCAAGAATGCACCAATGCAAACATGATTGCTATGTTTAGTTTAAGATGATAGCCAAATGAACATCATTTATTATATTCTTCTTTATGTTGATGAGATGCTGAGCGCGATTCAAGACATTATCGCTACGACAGAATGATTTAAAGTTGAAAATAAAAAGGAATTTGAGATGAACGACTGTAAGGGTGCTCGGAAAGATTCTCGGTAGGGAAGAGATTGATCGCGATCGAAGCAGGAAAAATACTGGCTGAACAGCGCCAGGGAATACTCGGAGAGTGTTCTTTTCTCGTTTTCATATGCAGAATTCAAAATCCGTCAGTACTCCTTTGGCATCTCACTTCAAGATTTTAGCTCAACAATGTCCTTCTACAGATGAAGAGCATGCATACATGGAGAACATCCCATTCTCAAGTGTTGTTGGAAGTCTAATGTATGCTATTATGCACAAGACCTGATATTGCACAAGCAGTCAGCGTTGTTAGTCGTTACATGACAAATCCAGGAAAAGAGCATTGGCAGGCCGTGAAATGGCTATTAAGATATATCAAAGGTACTCTTAATATTGGTTTATGTTTCGACAGGAATACAGTGCAAGAGGCCAAAATTATTGGCTATGTCGATTCAGACTATGCTGGAGACCTTGATCGATGCCGATCCCTCACTGGTTATCTTTTCACTCTTTGTGGAGGACCTATTAGTTGGAGGTGTACCTTGCAGTCAACTGTAGCATTATCTACAACAAAGTCTGAGTATATGGCAACTACAGAAGCCGTCAAAGAAGCCCTATGGCTAAAAGGTTTGGCAAGTGAAATTGGTTTTTCTTAACATGTTCTTCCTATTTTTTGCGACAGTCAGAGCGCCATACACCTTGCGAAGAACCAAATGTATCATGCCAAATCAAAGCATATAGATGTCCGATTTCATTTTATTCGGGATATTATTGAAGACGGCGAGATTTCTTTACAAAAGATTCATACTTCAAGAAATCCTGCAGATATGTTGACGAAGGTGATTCCGATTGATAAGTTCAACCTCTGTTTGGACTTGATCAATATTCAAGGTCGTTGATCCTATCCCAGGAGGTAATGGTAAAGACATCTATTGAAGATTCAAATTCAGAGAATAAGATGATTCGAGCCAAGGTGGAGATTGGTGGCTTTATGGTGTCTCGAATCCGGATTTTCCGAATAGTCTTAATTATATTAATGGGCCTAATCCTTATCTAGATTTATCTCTAGAAGTCTTAAATTAGTAGAAGTCTTATTTGAGTCAGTCTTCTATTTTGACTCAAACATCATTAGGCCGTATCTATAAATACACCATTGATGTAAGGGTCTTAAGAAATAGAAAAAGAGAGTGAGAGTTGGTGATATTGGAGTTTTGTCTCCGTCGTTGTAATCTTCTCTTTCTCTTCTCATCAATACAATATTCTCTGGATCGTCTTCCCACATATATCTCTTGTGTGCTATCTTTTCCTCTTTTCTATTCTTCCTCTATATCGTGAATTGTGGTGGACATCGATATTTTCCGCAACACCCAAGATCTTGTGGTAAGCATAATAATTTGGATTATTCTTTTTTTTAGCTTCATTCGGCCTTCTACATTTGGGTAGTTGGAGGTCTAATTTCAGAGCATCCTAGAAGATTTTGCCTACCCTATCTCTTTTGAAAGAGTATTTCTTCTTGAGTTTTTGTTGGAAATCATTGGATGATTATGCTTCTCTATCTCCTCTTAAAGTTAGTAGTTTTTGAGGATTACCTTTATTCATTCAGCTTATTTATTGTGAATCTTGCCCTCACATTTTTAGAAGGCTCCCTACACTTTGTCTTATCTTTTTTTTGTTTAAAAGTTTGTGAACTAGCTAAGACTGGTAGACCAATCCTTTCCAACTTCTTGACCTGCATAATGAAGTCTTGGAAGGTGCAGATAGAAGAAGCACTTAAGTGGGGTACTATCCAATCTTCCCTTATATTTTCGAGGACTAGATTTACAGCCTCAAACTAGCTCATAGATTGTTTATACTTAAAGTTGAGATTTCTCTATCATGTGATATAATCCAACACCAATTCATTGTCACACTTTGATATTTAGATGAGGTCTACAATGGTCACTCTATTGATGACTCCAAATTTGATTCGAAAAGGCTCTTTCATTTATGGCCAAGCTTATATGGATTCTGGTTTTAGATTGGTATATCACTCAAATGCTACTCTAGTTAAGCTTGACAAAAATTGGCAAAATAACAATGAGGGGTTATTGCTTGAATTCCCACATAAAGTCATAAAGTGAGTTATATGTTATTCAGGATTCTTAAGGCCATTAAATTATTTGAAGCTAGGTACTGTATAGGCCTTGGGTTATGACACTCAATTGTGATGACTAGGGTATGGTTTGTCTATATCATTTACCATACCCTTATCACTTTTTTGTCTTAGTTGTATAGTCACCATTCATTGCACTTGCTATTGTATATATACTGGCAATTTCATGTTATTAGGAATCCTTGATACCAAGGATTGGGTATCCCTTGGTAGTGAAGGAGGCACTTGTGAAGGGCCTACATTTTCATGGATTTCATCTATAAGAGATGCATCCTCTGCCACCTTAGTAGCTTAAAATGGTTGTTGAGATTAATTCAACTTGCCGAGCTTTTGTCTCATTTGTAATATTATCTCCATCAATTTCATGACTTTCTTTTGAGCTTCATCCTTCTCTTTTCCTTATTGTCTTAACTATTCTCATAGTGCTTCTATAGTCATCTTAAGGATCATGTTTGGGTTTAATGTATTTTGGGTTAAGGATAACTTCTCCCATCAGCTAGATTACCTCATTCAAAAATATACTCATAGACCGAGTAGCTACACCCTCTCTTTGACATTGTAGCGAAGATTGGCTCATTAGGGTCTTTTCTTCCTCAATCTCTTTATTTGTAAGCCTTATTCATGCAATATTCTTTTGGCATTTAGTGGGCCGAGATGTGGGCTTGTAGTCCCTTCCAGAGTCACTATGAGAAATGACTCTGATAGTATTGGTGGTCTCCCTTTTTAGGGTCTCATATTGGGTTACAACCTTATGATAGCTCTTGTTATTTTCTTTAGTTATTTGTCCCTTAACTATAGTCTTGAGATAAGACTATTCCCCCTTTGACTTGCTTTTACCCTTCTCTAAGCTACCCAATGGGGCAAAAGAAATAAAAATGGGAATGGTGATGATTGTCCACATTCTAGGGGTATGCTTTCTAAGTCGGCTGAAAATTTTAGCAGCCTTTCCTTTACTTGTGATAGCCAGGATGAGTTCTTCTTCATCCGTGTATGTGTTTGGACTTGTTTTTAGTTGCTCCTAATTAGGAGTGGGGTGAAGGCAATTGAAGACTGATTTGCTTTGTGCCTAGCCTCTAGAAGACGAATGCCCTCACTGAGTTTGTGAGATCACAATTGGTAGCCTTGGATAGCAAAGACCTCCAGGAGCAATTTTGAAATAAAAAATCAAATTGGTGTGATGGTTTGAGCGAATTAGGCGTTATAGAAACATGACTTCTAATAAGCATAAGCCTCTGTTCTTAATTACCTTGATAATTGTCAAAAATTATCTAAAGTGAGAAACCTAGCTAATAAAATAGAGACATAAAAGAAAAGAAAGCATCATTTGATTGATTTGAAAAAAGGATACATGGTTTCAATAAGGGTATACCCTCACTTTACAATAGAATGAATTTAAATTAATAATCATGAAAGAATATGAAATAAGAAAACAAAGTGGAAAAGGCTTGATTGCCCCATTGCCTAGCTTCCATGTACTGGACTGCATAGAGTTTGACTCGAATGGATGCTTGGATTGATTGTTAGCAGATGCTAATAACTTGACTTGATTTCAAAGTATGGTTAACTACCTTGGCCGATGTTAGTTGACCCTATTGAAATCTAAAGCGCCACTCAGTGAGAAGAATTTCTTTTAATTGGGTAACTTGTGGAGACATGTCTTTTTGGCAATAATAGTAACATGTCAATTTTGAAGTTATAGAACTTGAGGTCTTTACAAAAGTAGACTTGGAATCTTTATATTTAGAAGAGGATATGAACCCAAGTTTAGATCTACTTAAAATATTCCTTTGATTTTTCAAAATCATATTTAAAGTAGAATTTCCATAGAAGAAGTTTTCAAGAGTCTTTTTCAAATCAGCATTTTCCTTTTGAGGCTTTTCAAGACTCATTTTGTAATCACAAGATGATATAGACATTTTTAAAACATGATTCTCTTTTTGAAGAAGTTCAATTTTCTTGTTGCAATCACATGAATTAGTTGACAACTTCAATGATTCTAAATCATTTTCAAGCAAGTTGAACTTGTTTTTCAAAAAGGCATGCTTGTGAAGTAATCTTTCATATCTAGTATAGAAATTTTCAAAGGCATCTTACAATTCATCAAGACTTAAATCACATACCTTATCCTCAATAGCCATAAGGGACAAGTTGGTAATTTCTTCATTGAATGTGGTATCTTTATTTTCCTCCTCTGAAATGTCTCAAGTTGCCATGATGGCCTTCCTTTTCTTTTCTTTGAATTTCTTCAATTGAGGATTGAGAGGGCAATTCGCTTTCATGTAGCTAGATTTTTTTCACTTAAAGCATGTGGGCACTTCCTCCTCTTCATCATCATTGTAGCTCTATTCATTTGTTGAAGATATTCTTAGCATATGCCTCCTCTTTAAGAACTTTTTGAAGTTTCTAGTGATGAGAACCATTTCTTCATCACTATCTTCTTTATCATTGCTAGACTCTTTTGCCTTGAGAGTAATTCTTTCTTCTTATTATCTTCATCCTCCTCTTGCCTCCTATCCTTCATGGTCATCTCGTAAGTGACGAGTGACCCTAAGAGTTCTTCCAAGGATAACTTGTTGAGGTCCTTTGCCTCTTGAATCATGGTCACCTTAGGATCTCATGAGTTTGGAGGGTACCTTAAGATTTTTCTTACCATTTCATCATTAGTATAAACCTTTTCAAGAGATTTCAAAATGTTAATAATATCCATAAAGTGGTAAACATTTTGGTTATAGATTCATTAGATTTTATTATAAAAGGTTCATATTGATTGACCAAAATGTTCACTTTAGATTTCTTGACTTGCCATATACCCTTATGGGTGGCCTCAAGGCAATGCCAATTTTTGTAGCTATTTCATATATGCTAATTCTATTGAACTCATTAGGATCAAGAGCGCAATAAAGAATGTTTATAGCTTTAACATTCAAAGAATCAGACTTTTTATCTAAATCATTCCACTTCATTTTAGGCTTGGAAACTCTCACACCATCAATTAATTTGGCATGTGGAGTGTACCTCTCTTCCACTATATACCAAAGATCATAGTTTATGGCTTTAATGAAAATTCTAATCCTAGATCTCCAATAGTTAAAATGAGTGTCATTGAATAGGGGAGGTCTAGTTGTGGATTACCTTTCTTGGAGGGATAGAGAGATATCAAAATTAGCCATTGAAATAGATAAAAAATTCTAGGTGGTTAAACTAAAGATAAAGCACCAAGCTTTGATACCAATTGATATTACAAAATCCACCTAAGAGGTGGGGGTGAATTAGGTTAATAGAAAAACTTTTGTTTTTACTATAACTTCAGTCTTCATGCTTGACACCATCTCAAGTTAACCTTGGATTAAAAAATGAGTCAATGAAGATGTTCCAAGGTAGGTTGAGTGTTAGCCAACTCTCTAAACCATGAATTCAAATAACATATCATTGACTCAATGACAATAAAAAGGCTAAACTTATTGAGTCTTCTCTTGAGCCTTCTCCTACTCAATCTTCATTCCTTCAATGTTTGTCCATTGATCTGCTGTCATCATGCCTCATCTACATTGACATCTTCATATTCATTTATACCAGAGGCTTCCGAACGTGCTTGACCTTCATTGTGGGTTCGATTTGATTGCTAGCTACACATAGCTCAAGAAACAGATCAAATACATAGTTTGTTCATCATCAAAACTATAGAAGATAACACAACTCTTATTGGATCTTAATTGGATCCTTAATAGATCTTGGATCCAATCCTTATTGGATCTTAATTAAATCCTTAATAAATCTTTGATCCAGCACTTATTGAATCTTAATTAAATTCTTAGTAGATCTTGGATCCAACTTTTATTGGATCTTAATTGGATCCTTAATGGATGTTGGATTTGATCCTTATTGAATCTTTGTTGGATCCTTATTAGATTTTGAATCTAACCCTTATTGAATTTTTATTGGATCTTTAATGGATTTTGGATTTAATCCTTATTGGATTTGGGATCCAAACCTTAATTAGTTCTTATTAGATCCTTAATGGGTATTGGATCCAACCCTTAATGGATTCTTGTTAGATAATTGATGGATCTTACATCCAACCCTTATTAGATTCTTATTGAATCCTTAATGGATCTTGGACACAACCCTTATTGGGTTCTTATTAGATTCTTAATAGATCTTTGCTCAATTATTATTGGGTTTGGATTCAACCTATGTTGGACCTATTACCTTTTAGATTTTGATGATGATCAAACTATGATTTAATAAGTTTCTTTAGTGATGGCAAGCTTCAGGATTATCAATGATCATACAAGTTCAAGAAGCATCGAGTCTTAAGATAAAGCCTATTGGATGATAAAGATGATGACTTGAAGATAAAGAGGATGATACCTTGAAGATAAAACTTAAGGATCAAGGTGAAAACTCAAGGTATGCTCAAGATGCGAGATCAACTCCAAGCATCATAGGTTTAAAATTTTCATTTATTGTGTTGAGTCAATGATTTAATAGTTAATTTATTTAATTTTTTGTTTAACTCTCAAACTCATCTTGGAATACCTTCATCAACCTATTATTTCAATTCAAGATCAGTTGTGAGTTTTTTTGAGCAAAACCAAGATCAATTATGAGTTGATGTCATTTGCGAATTGAACCACATATATCAGTTCACACTCTTTCTACTTTCCTTTTTACCTTATGCACTTGATTTGATATTGATTAAAAAGTATCTTATATTTGATTGTAGATTGATCATTCTCTTATAGTTTAATTGGCATAATAATTCTATTTGAGTTTTGATAATCTACTTGGCTTGAAGTGTTTTTGAGTTCATTATTCTCTTAATAAAAACTTATTTTAGTATTTGAAACCTATTTCCCCCCAGAAGATTGCCATATTGGCCAATAAGACTCTTATTAGATTTGGGTTTAATCTCTCGATAGGTTTGGGTTCAATCAATTAATGTACTGAAGTTCAAACCATGTTGTATCCATGTTGGGTTCCAGTTCTAGTTCAACTTGATTCTAATTTAGGTTTGACCTAGTTTTGCTTTCGATTCAAGCTTGGCTTCACTCGATTAGAGTTTGATTTGAACTCAATTTGGCTTAATTAGTACTCATGTCTAGGCCAATTTGGTTTGAGTTCAATATGACTAGATTAGAATTTGAGTTTGAATCAATTTTGTTTGAGATTAACTCAATTTTGATTTAAGTCCATTTTAATTCAAATTTAGTCCATTAATTTTATTTGATCAATTTAAGTTCATTTGATGGTTTATTCAAATCAGGTTGGTTTAGCTTAAGCAGTTTTCTTAATTTGGTCAAATTGACTTAATTCTAATTTGATTCAGTCAAGTATTTTAATTTATTTACATTAATTGATTTAATTTAATCAATTTAAGTGCTCTCAAGTTATCTATTGATTAAATGATTTTTAGACAAGTTTGTGCATTAGCCTTAAGTCAATTTGACTTTTACAAAAGTTTGTATACTAATTTTGAGTCGATTTGGCTTTTAAGCAAGCCCATAGGTAGGCCTTGAGTTGATTAAATTTTTAGGCGAGACTGCAAACTGTTGATTTGACTTTTCGATAAACCCACAAGTTGATCTTAAGTCAATTTAACTTTTAGGTGAGTTTGTAAGTTAGTCTTAATTGATTTAACTTTCAAGTAAGTTCACAACTGATTTTGAGTTGGTTTAACTTTCACACAAGCTCACATGTTAGCCTCGAGTCATCTTGACTATCGGGTGAGTTCGCAAGTTAGTCCTAAGTCAGATTAACTTTCAGACAAGACTATAAGCTGATCCTAAATCGTATTGATTTTCAGGTGAGTTCGCAAGTTGACCATGAGTCATATTAACTTTTAGGTGTCTTTAAATAGACTTTGTAATCCTACTCGACTCTGAGTTGGACTCATGAATAGCTAAATGTAGATATTGAGTTTTAAATTTAATTGTGCCCAAATTTCAATCAATGACCAAAATAAAATTTGGGTTAAGTTAGAATTTATGAATAAACCCTTCAAAATTTTATATTTGTAAATAAACCTTTGAAATTTTTTTTTCTAAATAAGTCCCTCGAAGATTTTTATTTACAAAAAAAATATAAATTTTATTTAAAAAGAACCCTAAAAGTTTCAAGAATCTATACATAGGTCTTTTTTGAAAAAAAGCCCTGAAACTCGTATGAAATTACATTTTAATATAGATTTTTCAAAAAAAATTGTAAATAACCTTGAAAATTTACATTAAAAAGTAGTATATATTTCAAATCTCATCTTTAAGAAAACAAATCTCAATTAATAGATTACATGTCATCCACAAAAGATGGAAATATAATTCATCATAAATCACAATATTTAAAATAAGCCAATCATAAATTGGATTTCGATTTTTTTTCGAGACCTATAAATTGATGAAGATCTTGTACACAAAAAAATACCGACGAAAAGCGAAGAGGAGATCAGAAATATGAGGGAGAGATCATTGGGAAGAAAATTCACATCAGAAGTAGAACAAGATGTAAAACTCTTATCTTCTTTTTCTCTCCTTTCTTTTCTTTCTTCTCTTTGGTTTTTTTTCGCAAGAACCCAGTGTTGCGGTGTCCTGTTGCCCGGACCCACTCCCAGACCGTGTGCAGGAAGCCACCCAGCCGCCTCGAGGGTATCTTTCCGGAACCTTGCTTTGCCACCACGAACAAGCTCATCGGGCCAAGCTCCTCTTCAACTGCTGCTAAGACTGTCGCCCTTCGTGCAATCACCCGTTCGGTGTCACCATCTCCGCCTCTAACCCGCCATGCTAGAGAGTTCCCAACAGCTAGCTGTTGGTTCGCTCGTAGGAACAGCTCCGGCTCGCCTCTCGCACCTCCGTGCCCCCCTCGCCGGAACCTTGCTCCGTCACCAATTTTCTCAACTAGAGTGGACAGGCACACCGACAGAGAAGCCCACTCGCCGTCTTGATCCCCCTCTTGCTTCCACCTTGCTGGAGAGAGGAAGCACAAGGTCCGACCGAAGCACCTCTAGGGCAGCCGCCGGAGCCTCCCACGCGTCGACGCTGCCCGGCCTGCGATTATCTCCTCACTCAAGACCACTACGGCCGAACCCCATCGGAGTCTCCCAAGCACTGCCAAAACCCTAGCCTTGCCGTAGCCACCCCAGCCGCCCTTCTTGGCGGCGAACACCGCCCTGCACCCTTGTGAAATTCTGTCCTACTGTCCAAAGCCTTGGTCTGCCCTGCTCCGTGTTGTCCCTAGTTATCCGAGTGCCGCACTCCTCGCCGGAGGAGACTAGATCCGGCTGGAATTGGCCGGATCCAGCCATGAGAAGGAGGAAAGGGGGAACCAGTTTGAGTTCCCATTGGCTATCAAGGAAGAAGGAGGTTTAGGGTTTTGAGAAAAAGAAAGAAGAAGGAAGCTTAGGGTTTCGAGGAAGAAGGGGATAAAAAAATAAAAGAAGAAGGAAAGAGAGAAAGGAAAATAATAATAATATATATATAAGAGATTCTTCGTTAGCCAAAAGAAAAAAGAAAATGACCAACAATAAAAGAAAAAAATCTTGAAGGTCCTCTCGTTTCGATTTTTATGTTATCATTACCATAGCCACTTGTAATCTTTGACGTCTTGACAAAACTTTATTAACAATACGATTACCCATGATCCTTTGTGCGACGACAAATCTTTACTAATGTCGCAACCACCTGTGACTCTGCATATTGACGAACCTCCATCACCAATCTAAGTTTAGCTTATAGGCTCGCTTGAAAGTCCACATTGGTCTAAGGCCAGCCTAGGGGCTCATAAGAAACTAGATTTGGATAAAGGCCAACTTGTTAGCTCACCGAACGTCTACTTGGACTACGGTTAGCTTGCAAACTCATCGAATATCTATTCGGATTAAGTCCAATTCGTAATCTCGTTGAATGTCTATTTAAACTAAGATCGGCTGTGAGCTTACTAAATATTTATTCAGACTGATACTAGCTTGTGAGCTCGTCGAATGTCTATTTAAATTAAAGCTAGTTTGTAAGCTTACCAAATGTCTATTCAGACTAAGATCAGCCTGCGAGCTTATCGAACATTATCATGATAGCTTGTAAGCTCAAACCAAATCGATTAACATAAATTGATTAAAATTCACAGCGAACTCAGTTGGAACAAATGAACAGAACTAAATTGATTAAAATAGACCATCAAATAAACCTAAATTAATCAAACAAATAAACTAAAATTCCAATTGAACTGGATCTAAAACCCAAATTAAATTGATCCAAGCCAAATCAGCCCAATACTCAACCATAATTAGGTTCAAGTTGGGTTAATTCAAGATCAATTCAAATCAAATTCAATTTGGATCAAACTAAACTTGAATCAAACCCTAATTGGGTTGAATCAAGTTCAAATGGAATGGTCAAACTCAAAGTCAAACCAGAACTAGGCCAAATTTGAACTAAAATTAGGTTAAACTAAATTGACTTGAACTTGAATCTAATAAAAGTCTAATACAAGGTTGAGATCAACCCAAATAAAATCAAACCAAGATCAAGTCCTAAATATTGAACTAAGTCAAATTAGACTCGAATTAAAATTAGCATTACTCCAACCGAAGTCAATGATAAATATTTGATAAATATTCTTCTGAAAATTAATGTCAAGTTTGGTAAACTCATTATTGCAAGCTGAACATTCACTATTACAACCAATAGTGATTTTGGAATGGATATTTTACATGGCTCCATTGGTTATGCTCCAAAGCATCAGTACAAACCCAATCACCAAAGTTTTTAGGAATGGAAAACTAAAATAGAAAACTAGAATGTATCACTATCTTTCAAAGTAAATCATAATTCAATCAAATTTTAAACACCAAGTTGAATCGATTCAAATTCAAATTAAAATTGAGTATTGAACTGATTCTTCACCGAACTAAAACTTGAATCATATTAGTCCTAACGAAACTAAATAGCATCAAGCTGAGTCCTATTGGGTGCGCTAAATCTTCGGCAATACTCCAAAACTACGAATAATGGGCGATATTACTATCTTGATCTGAACCAGAACTAGTTCAAGTAAGAACTAAACTGAGCCAAACTGAGTCATATTGGGTGTGCTAAACCATCGATAACACTCCAAGGTTATGAATAATAGGTGATGTTATCATCATGACCCAAACTAGAGCTAGTTCATATAAGAGCTAAACTATGTCAAACTAAATCTCATTGGGTGTGCTCCAAAAGCATTTTATAGCACTCCAAGACTATGTCCAACTTCATAAGCATTGGGTAATGCTATCTTCAAAATCAACAAAGTTATTACTTACACCCTAGGGTTATGGGAACACTTTATTCATGAAGTTATTTCTTATATCTCAATGACTATAGAAATACTTCAAAATCAAATGAAGTTATTGTTTACATCTCATTGGCTATATAAACACTTCAAAACCAGATGAAATTATTACTTACGCCTCATTTACTATATAAATACTTCAAAATCAATGAAGTTATTATTTAAACCCCACGAGCTATGAAAATACTTCAAATTTATAAAGTTATTGCTTATGTCTCATTAATAATAGAAATATTTTAAATTCAAATGAAGTTATTACTTATTTCTCATCAGCTATAGAAACACTTCAAAATCTTAAAGTTATCACCTATACTTTATTGGCTTTGGAAATACTTTAAACTAAATAGTTATTACCTATGTCTTATTAGTTATGAAAAAATATCAAACATAAAGTTATCAATTATGTCTCATTGACTATAGAAACACTTCAAACTCATGAAGTTATCACTTACGCCCCACCGACTATGAAAATACTTCAAAATCAATAAAGTTATAGCTTATAACTCATTGACTATAGAAATATTTTAAATTCATAAAGTTATCGTTTATGCCTTACAGGCTATGGAAAAACTTCAAAGTCAACAAAGTTATATCTTACACCTCATTAGCTATAAAAATACTTCAAACTCATGAAGTTATTGCTTATACCCTATAAGCTATGAAAATACGTCAAAATTAATAAAGCTATCACATCGCCTCATTGGTTATAGAAATACTTTAAATATTAAAGAAGTTATCACCTATGTTTCATTGGCTATGAAAATATTTCAAAACTCAAGAAGTCATCGTTTACACCGCACAAGTTATGAAAATACTTTAAATTGATGAAGTTATCACTTACTTCTCATTGGGTATAGAAACACTTTAAAATTAATGAAGTTATTGCTTATTTTCCATAGACTATGAAAATACTTCAAATTAAATAAAGTTATTACTTACGACTCATTAGTTATGAAAACACTTCAAAACCAAATAAAGTTATCATCTATGCTTAATTGAATAATGAAAATACTTTAAAATTAATGAAGTTATCGCTTACACTTTATTAGCTATAGAAATATTTCAAAATCGATGAAGTTATCGCGTACGCTCTACAGACTATGAAAATACTTCAAGACCAAATGAAGTTACCACCTACGACTCATCGACTATGGGAATATTTCAAAATAAATAAAGTTATAACTGATACCTTATTAGCAAATGGAAGTACTTTAAAGTAAATAAAGTTATCGCCGACGCTTTATTGGCTAATAAAAATATTTCAAAACAAATGAAATTATCGCCAATGCTCAAAATTATTGAAAATACTTCGGACTTCATCCATTTCCTCCCACATCCTATTGGACGATGCCATCAACATTTGCTAAAGACCGAGTCAATTTGAGCCAAACACCACATGGTCCAGCATAGGAGGGTGGGGCAACAACACATATTAGAGCTTCCTCTCCAATTCTTCTTTCTTTTTTTTTCCCATTTTTCATATTTTCTATAATTTTCTGTTGGAATTCATTATACAGTGGGGATATACCCTTACTTAAGTCATGCATCATTTCTTAAAAATCAATCGAATGCTTTCTTCTTTTTTTTTGCATCTCTATTTTATTAGGTAGGTTTGTTAGTTTAGGAGATTTCTAATAATTATCGAGATAATTAATAATAAAGGTCTATGCCTATTAGAAGTTAATATTCTCATAACACTTGATAACACACTTAAAATTAAACTAAATTTTGATTTATGCATCGAGGTTGCTATCATAATCTCTACCACTCTGAACTACCTAAATCGATCCCACATGGTGAACCTGTTTGCTGGCCCTAGGTCAAATTGACTTTCAGGTGAATTTATAAGCTAGTTTTAGGTCAAATTGACTTTTGAGAATGCCTATGGACTAGCCCTACGTTAATGGAGGTGAATTGAAATGCAAGGAAAAACTAAAAGTTTTTTTTCTTCATTTCTTTTCTTTTTTTTCAATCACTCTAACATATTTTTCATATTTTTTCTTTCCTTTTTTCTTCTTTCTTTTCCTAATTTCTCTCTTCTCTTCGTTAGATGGCTAAGTCTAGCCAATGAAAGCAATGCGAAGCAAGGAGTTGGTGTAGTTGGATACAACATATCTCAGTTTGTAGGTTCAAGTAACTGAACCTTGAGGTTCGAACACTCGAATGAGATTGGCTTTAGCAGTTCAGTTCACAAGTGGGTAGGTTTGGGTGACCAAACTTTAGGGTTCAACGCTTTAACCCTATTAGCAGGGTGTAGGAGGAGGCAAAGTAGCATGCGGCGGAAAGCCACACATGGAACCACCAGTAAGTAGTTGAACGGGGCTAGAGGTGCAAGGGTTGTTGGTGTGGGCTAGCATGGAGTATGGTGCAACGAAGCAATGGAGAAATGGTTATGGCTGCCTTGAGGTGGTAATTGCTAGTTGAGTGGATAACTGTGTTGCAATAGACGACTAGGAGCCGTCAAGTGGATTAGATCATCTTCATCTAAAATTTTGAATTGTCAATATAGATTATGATCTTTTATTCAAATTTTAAATACAGATAAGATTATATTTTATTTGGATGAGGATGGGATCTTTGTTTGGATGTAGATGAATACTTGTATCATCCATTTGTATTAGGATAGAGATATGATGATGTTTTGGATAAGATGGTTTGAAATTTAAAAAATCTTAAATTAAAAGAGAATATTTGAAAAAAAAACTAAAAAGTTTCGAGAATCTATTTTTAAATATAAACTTTTGAAGGACCTTTTTCCAAACCCTAAATTTTGTGAGAATTGATTTGTAATTACCTATCTTTGAGGCACATTTTTCGCAAAATGTGGGACCAATTTATAATTTGGAGATTTTCATGCACCTTTTTGTAAGAATTTTCAACCCAAGGACCTATTTGTAAAAAAAATTTGGCTAAGTACCTATTTGTAAGAGTTTATTTGATTTAGGGATCTAATTGGCCTGAATTCAATTTAAGCCTAGATTCTATAACAATTTATATCTGAATTGAGCTCAATTTTTGGTCAAATTCGACCGTAATCTAAGTCTTATTAGGACCCATATTTTGGCCATAATGCAATGGCATTCAATCTTCAATTCTAGTTGGTCAATCTTAGTTTGGCTATAAACCACCCAAACAGAAAGTAGGAGAGACCCCAAGGGACACCATGACAAAGTCTAAGTTCATTGTGGTTCAAGCTCATTCAACTTACAACGTAATATTGGGTTGCCTAACTTTCAATCAATTTTAAATGATAATCTTAATATTTCATTTAGTAATGAAATTTTTCTACTAAAAATGGTTAGTGAAGCATGGAAGGACCAAATCTTAGCCAATAGTTGCAATGTAACCTAATGGGAAAATAATTTGAGCCAAATCTAAGCCAAATAGGGAAGGGCCTAGCAGTTGAGGAGACTCATGACTGAGCCACCAAATTAAAGTAGGCAATAAGAAGCCAATGGAGCAGCTCATCAACTTTGTTGTAGACGAAAGCTTGGGAAAAATAGTAAAGCTCAATGTAGATCTCTTTGACTCTTTGAGGACTGAATTGAGGGAATTCCTAAAGAAAAGCCAAAATATCTTTACTTTAGACCAAGAAGATCTACCTAGCATAGATTCTTTAGTGTCACAACATGAGCTAGTAGTGGTTGAAAATCACAAATCAGTTAAGCAGAAGAAGAGACACTTTGGCCTAGAATGATAAATTGCAATTATTAAAGAGGTAAATAAACTTCTCAATACAAACCTTATTAGAGAAGTCAGTTATCTAAAGTGGCTCATGAAAAAGGCTAATGAAAAGCGGAGGATATACATGGATTTTATCGAGCTAAACAAAGCCTACTCAAAGGACAACTACACACTCCTGAAAATAGACTAGATGGCAAATTCTACTTCAGGTCATTAACTTCTTAGCTTCTTGGACATGTTTTAAGGCTACCGCTAGATCCAGATACATCCCAAATACGAAGAAAAGATGCAACTTATTACTAACCAAGGTACATTCTGTTACATCGTAAAGCCTTTTAGATTAAAAAAAATTTAGAGCAACATATTAGAGGATGGTGAATTGGGTCTTTAAGCCCCAACTTGGTAAAAACATAGAGACATACATTAATGATATATTAGTGAAGAGTCTCCTAGCTGAAGAACACCTTGATGACCAAGAGGAGACATTTAAAATGCTATGGAAGTTCAAATTGAAGATGAACCCAAAGAAGTGCACATTTGGGATCAACTCAATGGTTGCTGGATTTTCCCTATTCATTATGAAGTCCTTGACCTTCGTAGGTGAAGATTCTAATTAGGTGGTTTTTCCAAAAAAGGATGGAAAAAGGATTGGAGGAAAAAATTTTCAAGTTCTTCTTTGGAGCAAATTCCCATCTACCCTAGTATTTGCCCCGTTACAATCCTTGAGGGTATCTTGGAATATACCAATAGGAGGAATAACTCCTTTAGACTTGGCTAGGATTCTAATGGCAGTGACGAATCATGGAGTTTGAGACAAGTTGATTCAGGACAAGGTGCCGATCAACTAGAAGGTCTCCGGTAAGGTTATCTATAAGATACCTAAACTCCTTAAAAATTCTCCAAAAGATGGAAAAAAAAATACAACCAAACTCTTGTTTCAGTTTCTTATTGTTCGCTTTTGACCCCATAGGTCTACTTCGATCCCAAACACTTGCACTAAGTGCTAGACCTACTTTTCCCTAAGTGTAGGTTCAATGATTCATACCCAAACTGGAACAACTCTTTCTCTAGATTTGGTGGTATTTATCTTAGATATGGAAATTGAGTTAGGCTCAGTTAGTCAAGAGGCTAAGCTAGCCTTATTGCCTATGGGGCTCATTTGAGGTGGCACTTGAATAGTTTTGTGTTTGTGTCACCTCAGTGAAAATCACCTATGAATCCAGGGATTCATTTGAGTATGGTATGCTTTCATTCTATGCATTAAGTCATCCAAAGTGAATCTAAAGTTCCTAGACTATGTTATATAAAGTAGTTTGCTATGTTGAATTAAAAGCACATTGCAATAATTTGAAAGAAAACTACAACAAACTGAAACATAGTAATTTGGAGAAAGGAAACCTACTTGGGCTATTAGACTCAGCAGGAACAATTGGAGCTAAAGCCACCAGAAGTTATGCAATCAGAGCTAGGGGAGTAGGTGTTGTGGTGTGGCAACATGTGCAGAGATGACTGTGACAATGGTGGAGGGCGGCGTAGCCACCTTCAATGCCTAAGGGACATTTCTGACAGTTGAAGTAGAAGCCACTAAAAGGTGAAAGGAAAGAAAATTGACAAAATCTCATGAGAAGAAAGAAATGTTCAACAATGAGGGAGACTAGGCTGAGTCATCTGCTAGATGCATGCTGCATGGTGAGATCCAAGCTGCAGAAAGTTGAGGGGCAGAATTATGTATTTGCCAATTGAATCTCAATGAACACGCATCACTCATCCCAAAATGGCTCACGGAGGTTTTTGAAGATTAGTTTGTCTTGCGAATAACAAAGGCCACGTGTCACCTTAGATCATTCCTTGAGCATAAGCCAATAGCTTGGAGTCCATTGCTTCAAAAATACGCATAACCCTAATAATTTTGTATGATTTGATAGAGCGGCAACTTGTTTTTCAAGGACTTATGCCAATTGTTAAAGATATTCTTAGTTCAATGGAGTCAAAGTAATATCACATGCCAAATCAAGAGAGGCCAATGTTTAGAGTTGGGAGCATTGATGATATATCAAATTAATTTTTTCAGGTTGTTCAACTGAGATCATTCATGTGAGCCAAATCATTAACCAAGACAAGCAAAGGCTAGGCCCAGATTCACCTCCCAAGGTAACTGGAGCTCGATGGATGTGTAGCAGGTTGTGACGAGCTAATATGTCAAACTCGACGACCTCCATGTATAAATGTTGAGTTTAGTTAACTAAGAAGGCATGAAATATTTTTTGACACATAAGAAAATCTCAGGGGATCTAAGATTGGTGACAGAGATAACAACACAAATTTGATGGGTATATTGGCTTGATCTAGGAAATCTGATACACTGGACTCTTTAAATTCATAAATAGAGAATCACACAACAAAGATAGAGACTAATGCCCAATTCTTTTCTCTTCTACTTTTAAATTAGTAGTGACTAATTTGAGTGTTTAAACGGACATTATCAAAGAGTTTTCGATAATTTAATCCACAATTTTCTTCTTTTGCATATTAATGGGACGAATCGGGATAACAAATCAAAATCTTAAAGAGACTCTTGATCAAAGTTGGTGATCAACTAAACTCCACCAACACTAATCATACCCATATAAATTGTAGTTCAATTAAACTTCAAAATTGTTATTAATCGCGAGTTTGTAATTGCTCTTATACCTCTCAAAATTTTAAATTTTTACACGGACACATGTCAAGTTAATTGCCATCGTCAATTATACCCATTATGCTGCCGTGGTAAGGTTGAAGAGACTATTTTACTTTTTTACATCTATGCCTCTAAAGATGTTTGCACAAATATCTCTTAAAACTTCACATTAGAGACACAACGAGTCATTTAATCGGTTTGGCCTCATCTTAACAAGGCTGGTTGCGGCCTAACCCAGACGACCATTAACGGAGAATGACAGGGATATTTATATGGAAAATTGGATTTCGAAGGTACAAGGGCAATTGTAATATCTCGAAAGGCATCATTGTAATCTTGTATGTTTTTAGTCGTATACAAACAAAACTCCCTAAAAAAGGAAAATTCTCATGATAAGCCTAGTTAAAAACCAAAGGAAAATGTTACATAATTTAGATCAAACACACAAGATTACAATGAGGCAAATACAGAAAAAAAAAAAACTTTGAAAGCATAAATGCAAGTCATTTGGTGCGGTATAATTACAGGGCACGCATGATGATTTTTCAAGCCAAAACCCTAACCATTTTGCCTGAAGACTAGGAAGAGCCCCTCTTTAATCCCATGCCATTTTTTAGGTGTTCTTTTTCCACAGACATAGCCTGTAAAAGCTTAGGGCACCCCCATTTCCATAAAGAATCCCCTTAGAAGAAGACAACTATCCTTACATTTTTTATGCCTCAAATGACCTGTCCTCCCATGTGCTGCCCTACATTATAATACCCTCCCTCCCATCCCTTGCCATAACTAGCCCACCATATCATGCTCTGGAAGTGCTCCTAAAACACTTGTCATTCTTCTTCTTGATTGAGAAATCATGAGAGAGAGAGAAAGAGAGAAAGAAGAAGAAATGGAAGAAGAAGGAAGTAGGTGTTTGGAGTGAAGTTTGTTCCAAGATCCTTCCACATACAATGGAGATTAAACTCTTTGGAGGGATCTCGGACCAGGCTTCATTCCTCACACTTGCTCTCCACCATGAACAAACCAAGGTGAGCTTCCAGGAGCTTCATCTGAAGTGTCTCTATGTTGAAAACTAGCATTAGGGTTTTGCAACATCCGAGAGCTTACTGATTTCATATTTGTTCCTTGCATAGTTCTCTAGAAGAGCTAAGGATTACTTATTTTGATTTTTGTTAGGGTTTACTGATCTTAAGAGCAATGATCAAGTTTCTCACTAAGCCATGAGTTTTCAAGAGAAATGCATACATGAAGAGAAGTTTAATCCTAGCTTTGTTCCTGAGTTTCAGTTATTGTCATCAGTGCAACTTCATTTTTTTTCTCTTTTTAATTTTTTGATCTTGCAAAGCATTGTGCACATCTTATGTTTACTTTTGAAAATTTAAAACATATACATTTAATTTTTTATCTTCGTTTTGTTATGCTCAATATAAGAGTAAGCTCCTTTTTCTCCTTGCGGTCTAGAAGAGTTTTTGAGAAGAAAAGAATATGTTATCGTATCCCTATATTTATAGATAACAAATAAAGGTGAACCACCAAGGAGAGGTGAATCCAACGAAACGAGGATGTCTCAAGCTAATCACCCAAATCAAACTGAAACCCCAAGTAGAAAGCATGACAGAGCTTCAGATACTCGGGAATCATTCAACGGCAAACTATCTAAAGCCGCCATCCACTGCCTCTTCTTGCTAGGTCCTGCCTAGTCCAGAAGTAAACATGATAGTCAATACTCAATAGCAAGAAGAAGATGCCCACCACTGAAGTTTCCACCACCACCTGTTTAGGAGGGCAATATCCGTCTTCTACAAGTTCAAAATCCCGATTCCACCCCCTAGCACACCTCGTGATTGGGTCCCAAGGCCACTCCGTCTCCATCCCACTCGGCTGATTGGGTCCTTACGTGGGAAGTGATGCAATAAAGGGTCAACGTGTTTAACCACGTAACGTAGGATCGACAACAGTCCACCCGAAGATGGTGGTTCAATTGCTGGACCGCGGCAATTGGACCGTGACATGATTGAAGGAAGGGGTCTAGCAAGAGCCCTTGGGCGCTTAAATCAGTGGGATAATGAATGGAGAAGATGGAATAGAGTTGGGAACCACTCACTTGTAGCGAAGTGTTAGCGGCGGTAATGGACTCTTGACATAATAAATTGACAGTGTGCAGGACAAAGTTGCGTTTAGTTCGAGAAAATTTATGGTTGAGCCATGATATTCTAAATTTTCGATACCCATTTTTTAAAGAATAAGCATATTTATAAAAGAGCTGAAAAAGATATGTTCTTATTATGGCCATAATACTCTTGATTACTTTAGGCAAATTAATGGTAATTATTGAAAACTCAGACGGCATTCTTGTAATTTTAATATAATTTTATTTTTTATCGGTTGAGCGGAGCGGTCCGTTCAACTCAGTTCAATGCAAACCAAACGCATTTTAAGAGTTATACCCATTTAATAATGTGTTGAGCATTTAATATGCAATTTAAAATCACACTTTTTTATTTATCAACGAATTTTTATGTTTGGTGGGGTTTGCAAAATTAGTGTGATTGACATACTTCACACGATTTGATTAATTAGGAAAAACTTTTGGATTGATATTTTAAAAGGTCAAGATTTGTTTGAAAACAATTGCAAAGCATGGCTGTTTATGAAATATTTTGGACTTTTATAACTTTTTAAAGCAATCCTTAGACATCGTTTGGCTTAATTCGAATCAAGAGAATTAAAAGAATTTAGAAAGTTAGAAATCCTAATTTCTCAAATTCTGATATTTAGATACACTAAAAAAATTTAAAATTATTAAAATTGACTAATTTCAGATTTGAATTCTAAATTTAGGACGAGAAATTCATATTTTCTAATAGAATTTGGTAGGCCTACATCTTTCTAACGTGAACCTAAATTTCAATTCAGAAATGGGTAAGATTTGGTCGATTCCCTTCACACTCGTTCTCGTCACCCCCATTTTTGCCTTCTCCAATTTTGTCCCGAACTTCAGTCTTCTTTCTAAACCTCATCATCCCCCATTCCATGTTTGCTCCTAGTGGTCATCTACGGCATTCCTAATCATCACTCCGCCCTCTTCAACTTTGCCACAAACATTGTGGAAACTCTCCTGCTAGAACTCCTCCTCTTTCCCATTCTCTTTGTGTACTTCTCATTTCTGATCCTTTTCCTCCACAATTTGCCTATTCTGATGGTGGCTCTCTAACACACCACACTCCAGCGGTAGTCCACTTTGATTCGGTACTTTCGAGTAGAGGCCTTTCTAGATTCTGCACTCCTACAAGGGGCCACTCTAATCCAATACTTCCCTCCAGTGGGCCTCTCTAACTCTGCACTCTGATAATGGTCTACCTTGATTTGTTATTTTCCGGTAGAGTTCCTTCTTTGTCCGTCATCCCTCGAGTGATGTATCTCTCTACTCTTCCTGGCAGTCAAAAAAGCTTGGAATATGAATATGTGATGGTAATTTGGGCTTATTCTTTGATTTGTTGATCTTTATTTGGATTGTTTATTGATAAGATGGTGATTTGAGTTTATCCTTGTGATTAGTGATTTCGGCACATATATGGCCAAGATAGACATGTTTATTTACAACAATTGCTAGCATTGGTCTTTGTTGCATGTCGAGTTGGATATTGCTACGATGGGTTGTTTGGTTCAATTGGCCCACACTTGCATGTTTCAATATTACATTTTGTGGCTCAACTGAATTTATGTGTTCACTTTTTGGTTCTGTATTTTTGATCTATAATAGAAACATCATGCTACATTTTCAAAACTGATTTGTGATATTATGTATATATGAAGAATCGGCTCTAGGTCTTAGATCTATGATGTACAATGCTATCTCTTTTGTATTGATTAAAAATAAAAACTTAGTGTCTATGAGTAGCTATTTGTGATAATTTCACATACCAAATTTATCAACAAAATTAGGCATATAACATAGTTTGTTGATTGACTGCAAGGAAGGATCTTGTGTGTCATTTTGACATGGATTTTTGATTGATAGAATCATCAAATTTAGGGCATGTATCATTTTGGCATGATAATAATCTGAGACCAACTGATTTTTGTGATATTATCAATCAACATTGCAACATTAAGTCAACCTAGAGCTTTTTCAATATATATATATATATATATAACATGATTGTTATCTGAGATCCTAATATTATATTTTTTTAGCTGAGACCTTCGCATGATCTTGCATCAAATTTTTTTTCTCTCTTTTTTCTTTGATGAAGATTTGATTTACTTTGTTTACATGGAAGATTATGTAATGTTTTTCTAAATTTTTAAGCTTTATTTTCCAATAAATATTTAATTATTAGATGAATGATAATACATATTTATAATTACTAAGCACTCAAATTAGTAGATTTACTATTTTAATGACTCTGTGTGATAATTCAAAATTTGAGAAGAAAAAGGGCTCATTTGAGGATTAAACTAATTTTCAATAGAGAGATGCTTAGAAGTGGTATGTTCAATGGTGCGGGATAAGTAATTGTGTGGACTACTTGAGGATGGATTTCTTTGTGATTTTTCATCAAGGAATAGGAGCAGGAAGATAGTATTCATGTGATGTAGTTAGACAATTAGTAATTATCTGAACATATTCTTGCAAGCTATATGTGAATTTAGAGACGAATGCATATCTTAGACAGTCTCCTCAACACATCCTATCATAGGGAACAACCTTAATTATTATTTGTGATTCAAGATATGCTATTGACAATAGTTAGTTTCTTTAAGAAGTGGAAGATATGTTTCTAATATTTCATTGCATTATTTGTAGGATTGCATTTGTTTGATTCACAAAATACACATTCTTATGAAAGTTCTAGCCAATATAATTACATGTTTTTGTATCTCTCGGTTGGCTGTGAAGGATCGAAAAATGACTTTGCTATTCTAAAGAATGTTATTTCTCAACCTATGTTTGGGGGACTGAGACAAATAGAAGGTATTATTTCTAAGTTATAATAGATATTGTTATAATCATGTTATTCCTGTTTTAGATAAATACTACATTGTTGATACCAGCTACATAATAATGGTTGATTTTATAGTACCATACATAAATATTAGGTACCATATGAAGGAACATGTCAAATAGTCATTACAAAATGCAAAGGAGTTATTCAATTATAGATATGCATTATTGAGATCCAGAATAAAATGTGCATTTGGAGTATTAAAGAACCAATTCAATATATTGGCCGAGATTACATTTTTTTTATTCACACTCAAGTTGATATGGTTATGATATATTGTGTCCTACACAACTCATCCTCATGGCTGACTCTAACAATGAGTTATTGAACAAGGAACTTGAAGTTTTGATGACAGATGAAGATGGAGATAGCTTTGATGGAGGAGAAGAATCGTTGTACACAAGTTCCATCCTCAGGGAGCAATGTGAAGAGAATTGGTAGTGGGTTCAGCTGAGGGATTAGATAGTCACTAAGATGTAAGAGGATTACAATCACCATTAGATTTTTTTTCTCATGTGAACATGTGTCCTTTGTTTTTTCTTTTTATGCGAATGTGACTTGCTAAGCTTGTTGTTTCCTATTATATTCTTTGCATTTTGGACTTTCTAGAATGATGCTTGTTTGATTTTCTTTTTGTTAAATGTGTTTTGTATTACTTTTTGATATAATGTTATATGTCTTTTTTTGCTAAAACCTTTGTTTCCTTTGTAAGGGATTGAGTTTTTTGAAAAAATTGAGCTTTTCAGACTTGAAGAGCTTGACTCCTAGTTGAAGACTAACTTGACAAGTCAATACTTTGGTCTCACTATTGGTGAGGCAAATAAGGATGCAAAGGAGGAAAACAATAAAGACACATAAAACCCATAAGATATGGTTAAAGAAGGAATCACTATTCCTCATTAGGTTCTTTGTTAACCAAGTGCATGTCAAGCTTAAGTAGGATAAGGGATTCAAGCAGCCTATTTTTGTGGTGGCCATGACTGTTGTTCTAGTTCAACAAACTTCACCACTGACAATGTCAATGATGATTACAAGGCCTTGAAGAAGCATGCAATAGCGAGCACTAAGTTGACAGACTACAGTGGATTGAGTATGAATGATGTTAATAAGATGATCATGGCATATGGACAATTGTACCTTGATATCAAAGTCATAAGAATAATACAAAAACCTACATAATCATTTTTCCATTTTTGAGATGTTACATATTCATGAATTTGTCTAAAATAAACTTGTAGAAGGTCAAAGACTTTGAGCAATTTTTAAACAAAGTAAAATGGATTTCACTACTGACAATATGAGAAAATCCTATTACAAATGATTTCAAGGGGGAGCCAAAGAGGGAAAAAGAGGTGGAAGAGAAATAGTCCCTACAGGATGATGCTTCTAATTTTCCTAGTGGTTCTAGACGAAGGACATATGAACCTCCACCAAGAGACAAGGACATGACTAATCCCAAAGGAAAAGGTTAAGCCACTACTTCTTGTGATATCTCAAAGGCACATAAGTAGAAGGGGAACACTTTTGATGATGAATTGGTGGCAAAGTTGATGTAGGGTGCAACTATGCCATCAAGCCATCATCAAAGAGTCCATGGAAGAAAAACTTGTACTTAATATTGAACCAATTCAAAGGAAAATTCTTTAGCATGTCCTTTTTCAAGATTGCTTATGGGCATTTGCATGGTGATGATGCTGATGTCATGGCTTCTATGGAAGGTATGGATAATGATGTTAGAGTTGAGTGGTTACAAGATTTTCTCGAAGATTACTATTGAGAAGTGCTATCCGAAAACATGCTTTCTTTTCTATGTTTTTCTTTTGATGTTGTTCACTAAACTATGCTAGATGCTATCTTATTATGACTATGCTTTGATGTTATGCTAAAGACATGCATGACTTTCTTAGATTTTTTTACTTATGGTTTATTTATTTTGATTGTATTATGTCTATATCTATGTTGTATCTATGATTAAAGGCCAATTATGTTTTTTTTGTATTTTGTATCTTATATTCAAAGATCGACTGTGTCTATTTTATATTTTGTGATTAAAAATGGACTATGTGCCTTTTTATATTTTGTATCTTGTGTTTAAAGGTTGACTGTATGTTGATATCATATCTTATAATTGAAGGTCAATTGCAAGGCTGATTATGTGCCTTTTTATATTTTGTATCTTGTGTTTAAGAGTTAACTATATACCTATGTTGTATTTTATAATTAAAGGCCAAGTGTGTGCTTTTTATATTTTTTGTATCATGTTTAAAGACTGACTGTGTGCTTATGTTGCATCTTATAATTAAAGTCCAACTATGTGCCTATATTTTAGTTTGTGATTAAAGGCCAGTTGTCTATCTATATTTTGTTTTTTAATTAAAAGTCGATTGTGTGCTTATATTTTATATTGTGATTAAAAGTGGACTGTGTACATATATTTTTTTGTTGTGAGTTGATTGTGTACTTATGGTATATGTTATAATTATAGGTTGACTGATTCTTATAAAATATTATTAGAATGCATTGCTATATTGTGTTTTGTGAGAAATGTCCAAATATTTATATTTTATGGCAAGATTGCCACAATTAAGTCAATGGATTTTTAGATAATTGTTGCAAATTATACCTTTCTTTAGGGGAGGTAACTGAAGGTTTATACTAATACAAAGCAAGGATAGGAAAAAAAAACTATTGCAAACCCTCAAGAACAACATTTTCGAAGAATAAATTTTTTTTGGTATTATCATGTAGAAAATTTGTATTCTTTTTATTAAGAAGAATATACCACTTTTATGTATTTTAATTTTCATGTTTATAAAAATGTCTATGTATTAGTTAAGTTATTGTAAATGTAATTCAATTTCATAAATAGATTTTCAGTATTACTATAAGTACAATTGCTTTTCTATTGAATATTAAGATTAAATCAATAGAAGGGGAAAAAATTCAAACAAAATTTTGTTAAACTAAACCATATGAAAAGCATTTCCCTTAAACCATCAAATTTTTTGACATTTTTCTAATTTTTATTTATTCTCACAAATTAAACTACCAATTTGTAAATAAAAAATATATTTTATTGGTTGACTCATTAAATATATGTATGTATGTATGTGTGTGTGTGTGTGTGTGTGTATTCATATTACAATAAATCTCAATATCATAAAAAAATGGTAAGTTCACCCATTCAAAAATAGGTGATCATATCCCCAATTTTTCCTCCAACCAAACTCATAAATTCCAAGAATTGATGAATTTGATTATTTTTATTTGTAATTCAAATAACAGAAATTAAGGAATTGACATAATTGAGAATTACTTAAATTTACTCTAAAAGTATATTCAAACACCAAGATTTACCAATTTCGTTAGAATTTGTGGATTTGACAAATTTTACAATTCTATATTTCAAATTGAATTAAATGGTCCCTTAATATTTTTGTAAAATAGCTTTGGACATCACTACCCACATTTGGGCGTCTAGCCTGGATCATTTGGGTCCAAAAGCCTAGGTGTTGTCATCTAGACGCCTAGGTATATGTGTCTAGAATAGGCTCAGACTTTTTTTCAAACACTCCTTAGTAGGCATAAGACTCTTTTCTCTTATAAATTTAGCCTCTTTCACAAAATTTTGGACATCAAATTTTCTTGGAAATTTCATCTATAAATCCACCAAAATATCTAAAAACCCCCACCAAAAATCTAGAATAACATTGACCAATTATTCTCTAAAGACTATTGAGTTTCAATATAAGTATTTTACAAATACTACCCTATTCCCAAGGTTACTTGAAGGGTTAATCATATGCATTGGATATGGTGAAGGTTCACGAGATGTAAAGTAGGCTTTATCTTTTCCTTTTTTTTCCCCCTTGCATTAGCAATTCTTTTTTTTTTTTTGTTTTATCATCTTGATTATGGTTTCTACTTTAGTTCTCTTCAAATCATTACACATAAATCTAAAACCTTCAAGAAATTTAAAAGGGGTTAGGAAGGAGTTTTATGTCCCTCGCCTGCCATGCTGCAAGTAAGTTTTCCAACAAATTTGATATATTTTCCTTTGGAATATTATGAACTTGATGCTACATGTGGAACCTTATAGAATACCTTATTTTGCATAGGAAATGAATGAAGACAAGCCAAAGGCTATTGAGACCAATATACCATATGCTTAGTAAAAAAGGATACCTACAAGATCTTCACAAAGATATCATGCGCTTTGTAGGTTGTAGGCTGATCTTCCCAACTATAGACACTAAAAATGTTGAGGTTGATAAAGTTTTAATATTTGTTATCAACAACTTCAAGTCTATAGTAAATCTTCTACAATCGCCAACAGCACCAATTCTATAATAAATTTTTTAACACATGTCAACGACTCTAAGTCTATAATAAATCTTCCAAAACTCACCAAGGAAATTAAGTGTATAACAAATTTTTTGTCATATGCTGATGACTCCAAGTCTATGACAAATCTTCCAAATCTTGATGACAATGTCAGATCTATGATAATTTCTCTATTGATACACCAACTATCTAACCCTACAACAAATCTTTTGAAACTCGGCAATGACACCGAGTTTATGTCAAATCCTTTGATATGTGCTATGACTTCAAGTCTAAGGCCAATCTCCTAAGACAAGCTAATGACTCTAAATCTAGGACAACTCTATGAAAACTATCTCTAAAGTTTATTTAGTCTCTATAATGCCTATTCTTAGAGTTTTCATAAATAACTTAAGCTCTAAGACTACTACCTTTAGGGTTTACTTAGTCTAAATGATTATTTCTAGACTTTTCATCAATGACTTAGTCCCCATGCTTCTACTACTACCACCCCTCTTCCCTCCACTTTCAGGCTTGCAGCCACCCACAACCTCATTCTCATCAAGTCACCATCCATTTTTCTGCAAATTACACAGTCATCCAAGTTCAGATGACTGAATCTAGGAGTTTAGGTGTCCAAACTATGCCGTCAATGCCCATTAACACTGCAACCACCCGTATTCTCACTTTGCAGCCACTTGGTTCCTACATTTGGATGATCGAATCTAGATGGATCAGATGCTTGAACCACATCATGGACACTTAGCAACTCTGCGGCCACCCGCGGCCTTACTTCACGAGCCACTTGGTTCTGCATGTTTGGACAACTGAACCTAGAAGGATCAAATGCCTAAAACTTCACAATAGACATCTCTTCCCCCCATCCACACCATGGCCACCCGCGGCCCCATGCATAGGCGAATCACCATCACTACTGTGACCACTTGTGGCTCTATTTACTTCAACTTGAATAAGAGCAAAGAGAACTAAAAGAACTAAAACTTGCAATCTTTTGAACTAGAAGTCGGCCTTCGGCCTCTCAGAACCAGGCCAATCTTTAAGCTCGCAAAAACAAGCTAGCCTTCGAGCTCACAAAACCAAGCTAGCCTATAGGTTCATAAAATCAAGCCAACCTTTAGGTGCACAGAAACATGCTAGCCTTTGGGCTCCCAAAACTGAGCCAGCCTTCAAGCTGACAGAATTAAGCTAGTCTTTAGGCTCACAGAGCTAAGCCACCCTTCAGGCTCATAGAACTAAGCCAGCCTTCGGACTTACATAATTGAGCCAGCCATTGAGTTTACAAAATTAAGCCAACCTTTGAGCTTACAGAGCTAGGGTAGCCTTTGGGGTCATAGAATCAAGTCAATCCTTGTGCTCGCAAAACTAAGCCAACCTTCAGGTGCACAAAATTAAGCTAGCTTTCGAGCTCATAAAACCAAGCTAGTCTTTGGTCTCATAGAATCAAGGTAGCCTTCGAGTTCACAAAATCAAGCCAGCCTTCGAGCTTGTAGAATTAAGCCAACCTTTAAGTTCATAGAGATAAAGCCAGTGTTTGGGTTCACAAAACCAAGCTAGCCTTTGCACTCACAAAACTAAGCCAGTATTTGAGCTTACCAAATCAAGCCAACCTTCAGGCTTGCAAAAATAATTCATCCTTTGGGCTTGTAGAACTAAGCCAGCTATGGGACTCATAGAACCAAGTATGCCTTCAAGCTCACAAAACTAAGCCAGTCTTCAGGCTCATAGAATAAAGCCAACCTTCAGATTTGTAGAACCAAGCCATCCTTCTGGCTCGCAGAATCAAGCCATCCTTCTGGCTCGTAGAATCAAGTTAGCCTTTGGCTTGTAGAATCAGACCAACCTTTGGACACATAGAATTAAGTCAGCCTTCAAGTTTGTAGAAACAAGCTAGCCTTTGGGCTTCGAGGACTAAGATAGCCTTTGAGCTAGTAGGATTAGGCCAGTCTTTGGGCTCACAGAGTTAAGCTAACCTTCAGACTTGCAAAACCAAGCCAACCTTTAGGCTCACAAAGTCAAGCTAGCCTTCAGCCTTACAAAATCAAGACAGCCTTTAGGATCTCCAAACCAAGTCACCCTCAGACTCACCAAATCAAGTTAACTTTTGGGCTCACCAAATGTTTATTAGCTAGCCTTTGGATTCACAATTAATTGGACTATAAGTTAGCTCTCGAGCTCACCAAATATTTATATGCCAGCTCTCAGGCTTGCAATCACTTGGATCACAAGTCAACCTTCGGGCTTACCGTAATGTCACTATGGTAGCCTGAGAGCTCTAAAATCAACCAAGACAACCCAGGATGAAAACACTGTTCAAGTTAAATTCCAATTGACTTAAACAACATTTGAACTAAATCAAAATAGACTCGAACCAAACTCTAATTAAGTCAAGCTATAACAAGTTTGAATTAAAGGCTAATTGAGTCAAAAGCAGTTCAAACTAGGCTTGAACTAAACCCAATCTGATTAAGATGAATTTGAACAAAACTAGGTTAAAGCAAATTTAAGCCAAGCCCAACTAGGTCAAGCCAAGTTCAATTAAATTGAGTTCAAACTAAACTCAAGCTAGATAGGGCCGTACTTAGAGCCAGAACATAAGTCAAACCTGACTTGGACAAGTTTGAATTAATTTGAACTAAATTGAATCCCACTAGGTGTGTGTTTGAGTCAATTCTGACTTTGAATTAAATTTAATCAACATTCAATCAAAATATAAAGTTGAATGCCACTGAATTGTGATCCAAATGCAGGCCTTAATTAGACATAAATCACGATCAAAATTGACCAAAAATTAAATTTAAATTGGATTTGAATTATTGGCAAATTAGGGCTTAAATCAAAGTGAGCTAATTGAGCCAAATATTTGTACGAAAATTGGACCTAAAATTTATCAAATATCTAAGCTAAAATGAAAATTATAAAATTTTTGCAAATAGGTCCCTAACCTAATATATTTTACAAATATGTCTCTAATCGATTTTTTCTTATGAATAAATCCTTGAGATGAAAATGTTGCGAAATCTTGGAAGTTCTGAAATTTCAAATTGATCCCCACAAAATCTAGAGTTTGGGAATAAACCCCTCAAAATTTTATATTTGCAAATAAATCTTTGAAAATTTTAACTTTTGCAAATAAATCGTTAAAATTTTTTACTTTTGCAAAAAACCTCTGAAAGTTTTTATCTGCAAACAAGTCCAAATTTTATTCAAAGAGGATCTTGAAAATTCCAAAATTTCATAAGTAGGCTCTTTTTGTAAAAAGGTCTCTAGAACATATGAAATTATATTTGGTCCAAAAATAGTATATATTTTGAATTTCCTGATCAAGAAAACAAATCCAAGTAATTATATGTCAATCACAAGATTTTGGAAATACAATCTTATTCAATCCAACATGTTTCCAAAATGAGACCAATCAGAGATATCAAGATCCAATCACAATCATAAATATTCCAAAATCAATCAATCAATGATTCAATTATAGATCTCCTAGAGGCCTATAAATTGGTGGGAACCTGCAAGAACAAAAAAAGGGAGAGGCAGAGAAGCAAAGTGGATCATAAGTTGTAGAGAGATAGAAGAAAATCGTGATTGAGTAAAGAATGGAAGAAATTAAGAGGGGTCAGGAACAGGTAATTCTCACCCCTTGCTCTTTCTTCTTTCCTCTTGACTCCCTCCTTTTTTCCCAGCCACTTGCTGTCTCCATTAGCCCCTATCGCATTCCTCTATTCCATCCCCTTCATGAGCCATCAACACCACCATGAAGCCCTCTCTTGTTATAATATCAGGTATGATGAATTAGTCCTACATCAGATATTGGATCGATAGAATCTAATATATATAGTGAAAAAAGCCCATATCTCATAAGCTTAAGCTTTTGGGATGGTTTGGTATTTGGCCCACTATATTAATTTGGTTTGACACTCTTTCGACTCCCCCAACAAGTGGTATCATAGCTTCAGGCTCGAAACTGTACAAACTCTTAAGACCGAAATTACTGTGATGATGCAACTGAATTGAGTTGCACGTTAGTCTCTCTTTTAAAAAAATTCAAAAAATTGAGACAAAAATCCGTTAATATGGGTCACACGGTGGAATTGGTCAAGTAAAAGAGTATCGTGATGATGGGACTAAGTCGAGTCATATATTAGTTTCTCTTAAAAAAATTAAAAATTGAGATAAAAATCCATTAGTTTGGGCCACACGATGAAATTGATCAAGTTAAAGAGTATCGTGATGATGCGACTGAGTCGAGTTGCATGTTAGTCTCTTTTAAAAAAATAAAAAAATAAGATAGAAACTTGTTAGTATGGGTCATACAGTGGAACTGGTTGAGCAAAAGAGTTCTTGATTAAGAGTGTTAGAATTAATGTGGTCAAATCACACCTGAAGGGGGAGATTGTTATAATGTCAGGTGTGATGAATTAGTCTCACATTGAATATTAGATAGATAGAGTCCAATATATATAGTGAAAAGACCCATATCTCATGAACTTAAACTTTTGTGATGATTTGGTATCTAACCCACTATATTGATTTGGTTTGATACTCTTTCGACTCCCCCAACACCCTCCATGAGCTATTGTTGCCTATGATTTCATCGCCAGTTGTTGCCACCTAGATATGATTGCATAGCCTCACCCAGGTGATCTGTTGGTAACCTCATCCTACCAGAACCCTAGTCTTGCCAACCTTAACCTAGCACAATGATCGAACCCCTCCAGCCACCGGAATACCTCCAAGTGGCCACTACCACTTCTTGATGGCTACTATTGCATCTCAGCCAAGCCACAACTTCCATCCACCTTCAATGTTGTCTAGCTCACCACTCCGAGCGACACCTGCATCCTTATAGATCCCACTAGGAAGGACCTTTGCATCACATCCACCATCTGGTAAGGCCAAATCTGGCTAGCTAGGAGCTACTTGATTGGTGAAGGAAAAGGTTGTGGGAGGAAGAGGAAGAAGGAGGTACATGGGAGGAAGATAAAGAAGGAGCAACACAAGAGAAAGAGGAGAATGGTATGGGTTGGAAGAAGAAGAAATGGCGAAAGAGGAAAGATAAACTAGGAAAGGAAAGTAGGAAAGAGAAAAGAACAAAAATAAAAAAAGATATGAAAGGAAGGGAGAGACTTTGAAAAAAAAAAAGGAGACAAGTTGGCGAGTAACAAGAAAAAGGGAGGGGAGGTTCTCTTATCTCGATTTACATGCTATTACCACCATGGCCACTCATGATCTCTTGAAGACGGTGAACCCTCAACACTCCTATGGCTGCTCATGGCTCCTCGAAGATGGTGAACTCTAGAAATACTTCAAAATTAATGAAGTTATTGCGTATGTCCCATGGGCTATGAAAACACTTCAAATTCATGAAGTTATTTCTTACACTTTATTAATTATAGAAACATTTCAAAATCAATAGAGTTATTGTTTACGCCTCATTGACTATAGAGACACTTTAAAATCAATAAAGTTATTGCCTATGATGCCCCACAGGCTACAAAAATACTTTAAATTTATGAAGTTATTGCTTATGCCTCATTAGTTATAGAAGTACTTCAAAATCAAATAAAGTTATTGTTTACACCTTATTAGCTATAGAAACACTTCAAAATAAAAAAAAGTCGCCACCTACATCCCACAAGCTACAAAAATACTTTAAATCTAATAAGTTATTGCTTATGCTTCATTAGCTATAGAAATACTTTAAAACCAAATGAAGTTATTGTTTATGACTCATTAGCTATAGAAATACTTCAAAATTAAAAGAAGTTATCACCTACGCCCTATAGGCTACATAAACACTTCAAAATCAATGGGGTTATTTCTCATGTCTCATTAGCTATAGAAACATTTTGAAATCAATGAAGTTATTATTTACACCTCACAGACTATGGGAACATTTCAATACCAAGTATAGTTATCACCTATGCCTCATCGACTATTGGAATACTTTAAAACAAATAAAGTTATCACCAACATCTTATTCGCTAATAAAAATACTTCAAAGCAAATGAAGTTATTGCCAATGCTCAAAGCTATTGAAAAAACTTCAAAGTTCGCCCATTTTCTTCCACATCCCATTGGATGATACCAGCAACATCTGTCAGAGACCAAATCAGATGCCATGGTGTTCGATACGGGAGAGTGGGGTAGCAACACATATCAGAGCTTTTCCCCACTCCTTTCTCTTTCCTTTTTTATGTTTTCTATAATGTCATATTGAAATTCATTGTGAAATGAGTGTATACCCTTACTTAAGACATGTATCATTTCTCAAATAAATCAACATCATGTTTTCTTCTTTTCTTTTGTGTCTCTATTTATTAACTAAGTTTCTTACTTTAGGAGGTTTCTGATAATTGTGAGGGTAATTAACAATAGGGACTTACACATGTTGGTAGTCAATATTCTCACAACACCTAATAATGCACTTTCAATTAAAACAAATTTTGATTTATGCATTAGGGTTGCTCTCGGGGTTGCTGCCATACCCAGGTTTTTGAAATTAATCTCACAATATGCTAAATCTCTGACGGCACTCCAAGGCTATGCCTAAACCCATGAGTAGTGAGTAATGCTACCATTCTAATCCAAACCAAAAATAATTTAAATAGAACTAAAGTAGGTCAAATTGAGTCTTACTAGGTGTGCTATAAAAGCCTTTGACATCACTCCAAGGCTATGCCCAATTTACAAATAATGGCTAATGTATACTTTAGATCAACGAAGTTATCATCTATACCTTATTGGCTATGAAAACACTTCAAATCAACAAAGCTATCAACTATGCCTTATTGATTATGAAAATACTTTAAAACAAAAAAGTTATTACGTATGCCTTATTGGCTATAGAAATACTTCAAATCAATGAAGTTATTGCCTACGCTTCATTGGTTATGGAAATACTTCAAAATCAATGAAGTTATTGTCTATGCCATATTAGCTTTGGAAACATTTTAAAACCAAATAACTTATTGCCTACACCTCATTGGCTATAGAAACACTTCAAAATCACTATAATTATTGCTAACACCATATTAGCTATGGAAATACTTCAAAATCAACAAAGTTATTATCTATACCTTATTGGCTATGGAAATATTTGAAAACAAAAGAAGGTATCGTGTATGCCTCATTACCTATGCAAATACTTCAAACTCATGGAGTTATCTCCAACACCTTATTGGCTAATGAAAACACTCATGGAGTTACCTTCAATGCCTTATTGGCTAATGGAAATACTTCAAAACTTATGGAGTTATCTCCAATATCTTATTGGCTAACAAAATCACTCCAACCCAAATAAAGTTAGCTCCAATGTCTTATTAGATAATGAAAATACTTCAAGACTCATAGAGTTATCACCAATGCCTTATTGGCTAATTGAAGTACTTCAAACTCGTGGAGTTATCTCCAACACCTTACTGGCTAACACAAACACTCCAATCCCAAATAAAGTTGCCTCCAATGCCTTGTTGGTTAATGAAAATAGTTTAAACTCATAGAGTTATCTTTAATACCTCATTAGCTAATGAAAATATTCTAACCTCAAATGAAGTCATCTCCAATACATTATTGGCTAACAAAAATACTTCAAACTCATGGAGTTATTTTTGACATTTTATTGGCTAACGAAAATACTTCGACCCTAAATGAAGTTACCTCCAATGCCTTATTAACTAATAAAAATACTCCAACCACAAATGAAGTTATTTCCAATGTCTTGTTGGTTAATAAAAAAACGTTAAACTTATAGAACTATTTTAAATACCTTATTGGGTAAAAAACATTCCAACCTCAAATGAAGTTACCTCCAATATCTTATTGATTAATGAAAATACTTAAAAATTCCTGAAGTTATTTCCAATACCTTTTTAGCTAATGAAAATACTTTAACTTTATGAAGTTATTACCAATACCTTATTGGCTAATAGAAATACTTCAAACTCCTGAAGTTATCTCCAATGCCTTATTGGTTAATGAAAACACTCAAACTCAAACGAAGTTATCTCCAATGTCTTATTGCCTAATGAAAATATTTCAAACTCATGAAGTTATCACCAATGACTTATTAGCTAATAACCATTAAAGGGCTCAAAGGGCTCAAGAGCTCATAAGACAAATCTCATGTGTTTAAATAACTAAGGTCGCCCGATCCATCAATGCAAAAACTAACCCTTAGCCAAAATAGCTAAGGCACTGGCTGATGCTGATTAAAGAAAAATTCTAATCACAGTCTATAGTAGACAAGTGATGAACTCAGTCTTCAACATCAAGCATGAGAGGACTGAGTCTAAATTAATAAAAGATGCTACAGATTAGAGAATACCATTCATCAACTACCTCAAAAGTGGAGAACTCCTAAAGAATAATTTGGATTGACACAACTTAGAAAATGGATCGCGTGCTTTCTACTCGTCAATGACACTCTTTATATGAGGTTCTTTGGTCAACTACTTTTGTGTTGTCTCTCAGACAAAGAGGCCAGAGAATTTATGTATAAAGTATATTTTGGGATCTGCGAGGCTCATTAGTCGGACCCAAAAATGAGGATAAAGATCAAACATATGGGCTATTATTGGCCCACGATAGTGGGAGATTGAATCAAATTTGCAAGAAGATATCACCTATGCCAAATTCATGGTGACTTCATCCATCAGCATCCAAATCCTCTACATCCAACAATGTCCTCATAGGCATTTGAGGTATGAGGTACGAATATCATCGACCTAATCAAACCATCTTCTTCTAGAGGCCACCACTTTATACTAGTAGCAATTGATTATTTTTCTCAGTGAGCTAAAGCAATTTTATTGAAAGAGGTAAAAGCAAATACTATTATTTACTTCTTTCAAACAAATATCTTGTACTAATTCGATATCCCTCGAAAGATCATTTTTGGTAATGGATCATCCTTTAGAAATTTCAAGATAGGGTGTTTCGCATCATTACAAGATAGATTGAAGATATTCATCCATCTAAAATGCTAGAACCAATGGACTGTTGAAGCATTCAATAAGACACTCTCTAAAATCTTGAAGAAAGTTATTGTCAGAAACAAAAAAATACTAGCACCGAAAGCTTACTGAGGCACTGTAGGCTTATTGTACTACATATTAAACTCCTACCCAATCATTGTCATATGCATTGGTGTTCGGGACTAAGATAGTTTTGCCACTAGAAGTGCAAATCCTCTCTATGAAGGTTGCCTTACAAGAAGAAATTATAAGAGAGGACAACGTTCATCTTTACTTGAATGAGCTAGACTACTTAGATGAAAGAAAGCTCACGACCCAACAAAACTTGAAAATATATCAAGCATAAATTTCTAGGGCCTATAACAAGATGACCTGCCTTAGGTTCTTCCATAAGGGAGAAATAGTCTTAGTTTTGAGAATGTGCATAATCCTAAATCAAAGAAAGAAAAGAAAGTTCGAGGCTAATAGGGAAGGTCTCTATATCATTGAAAGGATAATTGAAAGGGGATCCTACTAACTGATCGATGACAAGGGAAAAAGGCCTATGTCACCAATCAACAGCCAATTCCTTAAAAGATATTATGGCAAAGGCTTGGGAGTAATAACAGGCAAAAATATTTATGTTTTGTCTATGACAAAATGCCCGACTTCCTTAAAGAGGAATACTCAGTCAAACATGCACTCCATATTTTTTGAGGTAAAACATAGACACAAAATTTCGCTCAATTTGTGTGACAATTAAATCCACACCCCTATAAAAGCCCACTCATTATGACAATATAAGTCCAAATCCACATGCCAATCTAAGTCTACTTTACGTAGTAATCTAAGTTCACTTTCATGTGGCAACTCAAGTCCACTTTTATATGACAACCTAAGTCCCACTTCACATGGTAACCTTAGTCCACTTTTATGTGATAACCCAAATTCACTTTCACGTGACACCAAGTCTACTTTTATGTGGCAACACAAGTCCATTTCATCTAGTAACCTAAGTCTAATTTCTCGTGACAACCTAAGCCTACTCCTACGTGGTAGCTTAAATCCATTTGCATGTGACAAAGTAAAATTCACTTTCATGTAGCAAAATCAAATTTACTCAATATGACATCTTAAATCCACTCCCTACAGTAATTTAAGCCTACTTTATGTAGCGATTCAAACTCAACTCCTAGGGTATTGATGCAAAAGGTGAACACTTGGGAAATTTGTTTGCATCAACTCCCCTTAGTGAGAAAACTCGCGAAATGGATATGAAGGGAGCATTATTTTAAGTTAATTTTGACTAAAAATTAAATTTAATCAAAATTCAATCAAAATATAGAATTCAATACCACTAGATTGTGATTGAAATGTGAGAGTCAATTGAATCAAAATCGTAATCAAATTTGTTTGAAAATTGAGTTTTATTTGGATTTGACTTATTGAAAAATATGGGCTCAAATTAAAGTGAACTAAATGGACTAGATATTTGGATCAAAATCGGGTCTAAAATTTATCAAATATCTAGATCAAAATAAAAATTATAAAATCTTTACAAATGGGTCTCTAACAAGGTTCTTCTTATGAATAAGTTCCTGAGATGAAAATTTTGTGAAAAGGTCTTTAAAAATTTTTAATTCCAAATTGATTCTCATAAAATCAAGAGTTTGCGAATAAATTTTTCAAAATTTTATATTCACAAATCAACCCCTGAAATTTTTGAAATTTATAGATAAACCCCTCAAAAATTTTTATTTCCAAACAAGCTCAAATTTTATTCAAAAGAGAACTTGAAAACTCTAAATATTTTCATTTTGCAAAAATTATTCTAAAATTTATAACATTATATTTTGGTCCAATTTTTATGAAAAATTTACAAATAAACCCCTTGCAATTTTTATTTATAAATAAGTCTAAATTTTATTTTAAAAAACTCTAAAAATTTTAAAATTTTTACAAATGTGTCCTTCTTGCAAAACTAAAATTTATAGAATTACTCTTTGGTCAAATTTTTCAAAATATTATGCAAATAATCTCCTGAAAATTCAGTATTTAGAAATGATATAAAAAAAATCCCAATTAATGGAAAATGAAAATACAATATATCACAAACCACAATATTCCAAAACAAGTCAATTACGAGATTTTAGAAATTTAATCAAATGTAATTTTATTACATATTAAGATTGAATATCATTCCAAATCGAGACACTAAGGATTTGATTATGATCTTCTTCAAACCCTAAAAAAAGACCTGCACAAAGAGAAGAGGGATTAGGACAACAATATGGAGAAAATTAGAACAGGGACAACAAGGAGAGATCAGCTACGATCAGTCACAAAGAAGAAAGAAGAAGATGCAATAAAGTGAATTCTTATCTGATTATCGTCTTGTTCTCTTCTCCTCTTTTGCCTTTCCTCCCGTGCTTCCTATTCCTACCTATGCAACCACAGTCGCTGCTCCCCACTCCTGCACATCCCTCCTTCTCCTCTCTGCACCTCATAGCCACTGAGAAATCTTCACCAAGCACCTTCCAGCCGCGACACCTGGCCACGCTACCTTCTCACCGTCGGATGCCTACTCCATCTCATCGACAACCACGAGAATAAGGAGCTTCAAATTCGATTCCACTATCGGTTTGAACTCCTCTACACCAACCTTCCCTTCTTCCCATCGACATGCACCACAGCCACACCGTCCCCGAGCGTCACGTTCTCACCTACAACTAGGCCAGAGCTGGCCACCGCTGATTTAGCCTCGCTACCTCGACGGAGCCTCCCTTGCCTCAGCTTCCTGTGAGCTTTTCCCACCGGTGGCCTACTCCAAAACCCCTCACGCCACCTGCCTCCATTGCTTTGCATCTTCATCGCTCTCCTGTATCATCCAACATGACTCCACGAGCCCCCCACCATGGCCATAGCTGGCCGGATTTGACCGGAGAAGAGGAGGGCGGGGCATCTCCCACCCCGTTAAGGAGAAAACCGGTTGGATCCGGCCAAAAGAGGGCACAGCGGGTTGCTTCCCGCCTCGCGGCACCCGTGGCTAGCCAGATCCGGTTGTCTCCGGTCAGATCTAGCCAAAGATGAAAACCGGGCTGGGAGCGGCCCGGTCGTGGGAGCACCTAAGAAAGGAGGAAGGGCGGCGGGCATGGGGAAGAAAGGGGAAATAAGGAATAATAATAAGAAGAAGTTGCTAAAAAAAAAAAAAAAAAAAAAAAGAGGCAGTCATGTGGGAGGATGGAGGCATGGAATTGGAAAAAAAAAAAATGTCTACAAAAAAAAGAAAAAAAGGAAAGTTGCATCTTATCTCCATTTTTAAATTATTATCACTAAGGCCAGTCGCGATTTTTGGTACCTTGATGAACTTCATCAATGTTGTGGTCACCCACGGCCTCGAAGATGGTGATGAAGATGACGAACTCAATGACTTTATTGTTGCCATCCGTAGCCTCTTGAAGATAGCAATGAAGACGGTGAACTCCATGACCTCACTACAGTCACCCGCAGTCCCTCCAAAATAGTAAATCCTTATCACATCCAAGCAATCCTTCGGACTTGCATTCAAGCTAACGTTTAGTCTCGTACCAAACTAGCAATTGGGCTCGCACTTAACTAGCCTTTATATTCGCATCCAAGTTAACCTTCGAGCTCACACTCAACTAGTCTTCGGACTCACATTCAGCCAACCTTCAGGTTCACACTCAATAATCCTTTAGACTTACATCTAAGCCAGTTTTCGGACTAGTACTAAGCGAGCCTTCAGACTTGCATCCAAGCCAGCTTTCGGGATAGCATCTAAGCTAGCCTTTCGGCTTGTACTCTTGCTAGCCTTCAATCTCGTATCTAAGCCAACCTTCAGACTTACATTCAAGGTAGTTTTTAGACTTGCACACAAGTCAACCTTCAGGCTCTTACTTAGTGAGCCTTCAAGTTTATATCCAATTCAGTCTTCGGATTCACGCTTAGCCAGCCTTGGGGCTTGCATCCAAGTCAGCCTTCAAACTCGCACTCAGTCAGCCTTCGGGCTCACGCTTAACCAGCTTTTAGACTCGCATTCAGTTAACTTTCGGGCTCACACTCAGCTAGCCTTCATACTCACATCCAGCTAGCCTTCGCGCTTGCATCTTAACCAACCTTCAGGCTCGCATCCAAGCCAGCCTTTAGGCTCACACTTAGGTAGTCTTCAAACTCGCACTTAATAAGCCTTGGGCTTGTATCTTAGCTAGCCTTTGAGCTTGCATCTAAGTTAGCCTTCAGATTTCGCACATAGTTAACTCTTGGACTCGCATTAAGCGAGCTTTCGAGCTAAAGAACCAAGTCAATCCTCAAGTTTGCATATTTTAGGTTGAGTTATGGATCCATCTAAAATCATCATAAATAACTAAGAACTCTCAAATCAAATTATTTAATATGAAATAACTTAATCATGCTGAAATTAAACTCAATCACAACAAATGGATAAAGACCAAGTTGGCTTAAATAAACTTAAATTGATCACCTATGAAAATACTTCAAAACCAAAAAAGTTATCATTTACATCTGATTGGCTATGAAAATATTTCAAAAAAAATAAGAAAGTTATCCCCGACACCTTATTGGCTAACGGAAATACTTCAAATCACGAAGTTATCACCAATGCTCAAAGTTATTGAAAACATTTTAAACTTTTTTCATTTCCTTCCATGATTCGGATCAGATGCCATATTGTTTAGTATAGGGGGAGTGGAGCAACGACACATATCAAAGTTTCTTCTTCTATCTTTTTTTCTCTATTCTTTTTTTGTTTTTCATACTTCTATATTGAAATTTATTATAAAGTAAGGATATATTCTTAATTAAGTCATATATCATTTTTTTTAATTAATTAAGTTTTTATTTCTAGACTTTTTAGATAGCTTGAGAAACACCACATGTAAAAAACCCCACCAAATATGAAAAATATGCTCTATAACTCATTACTTTTTCTGATGAACTAATCTTACCCCCAAAATATACCACGTGTCTCGTAATATTGAGTTAATATTACAAAAAAATAATAAAGGCAATGGCAGATACGAAAATAATGTGAATTCTCAGGGGTTTCTAAGAAAATACGAATTAAGGAGTACCCTTCTCCTCCGGCCTCTATGCTACCATAAATATAAACCAAACCCATTTTCCTCTGAAGAGATCTCCTGCTTCCTCCTCCTCGTCCTCCGCAAAACCCTAGGATCCATGGCCACCCTCTCCACCCCCAACTCCTTCCTCCTCAAGGTCCCTCTCCGTCCCTCCCCGATCCATAAAAACCCCACTTTTGCTGTCAAACTCCGCTCCCTCTCCATCTCCTGCTCCGCCGCCACGGCCCCCGCCGCCGCCGCCCTTGCCGCCGGGGAGCGTGTCTTCAACTTCGCGGCCGGCCCCGCCACCCTGCCGGAGTCCGTCCTCCTCCAGGCCCAGGCCGACCTCTTCAACTACAAAGGATCCGGGATGAGCGTCATGGAGATGAGCCACCGCGGCAAGGAGTTCGATTTCATCATCAACAAGGCCGAGCACGACCTCCGCCTACTACTCGCCATCCCCGACGACTACGCCGTCATCTTCCTCCAGGGCGGGGCCACCACGCAGTTCGCCGCCCTCCCCCTGAACCTCTGCAACCCCGATGATGCCACCGATTATATTGTTACTGGATCATGGGGCGACAGGGCCGCCAAGGAGGCCCAGAAGTATTGCAAACCTAGGGTTGTCTGGTCCGGGAAGTCGGAGAAGTACACAAAGATCCCGGCTTTCGACGATTTGGAGCAGAGCCCTGATGCGAAGTACCTTCATTTCTGTGCTAATGAGACTATTCACGGGGTGGAGTTCAAGCATTATCCTGCGCCGGCTAACAAAGATTCGATCTTGGTTGCCGACATGTCATCGAACTTCTGCTCAAAGCCTGTGGACGTCTCCAAGTTCAGCCTGATCTACGCTGGGGCGCAGAAGAATGTTGGCCCTTCGGGTGTCACCATTGTAATTGTCCGGCGAGATCTGATGGGGCGGGCGCAGCCGATCACTCCGGTGATGCTGGACTACAAGACGCAATCCGAGGCCAAATCGCTCTACAACACGCCGCCTTGCTTCGCGATCTACATATGCGGCTTGGTGTTCGAAGATTTGCTGAAACAGGGTGGGTTGGTGGAGATGGAGAAGAAGAATGCGAAGAAGGCAGGGATTCTTTATGATGCCATTGATAGTAGTGGGGGGTTCTATGTGTGCCCGGTTGAGAAGTCAGTGCGGTCACTGATGAATGTTCCCTTCACGCTGCAAAAGTCGGAGCTTGAGAAGAAGTTTATTGAGGAGGCGGCGAATGAGGGCATGGTGCAGCTCAAGGGGCACAGATCGGTCGGTGGTGTTCGCGCTTCTATATACAATGCGATGCCTTTGGCTGGTGTGGAGAAGCTGGTTGCTTTCATGACGGATTTCCAGGCCAGGCATCCTTGATTCTTGTATGTATTGGATACGAAAGAGTTTGGTACTAATGTCTTAGATTTAATATTATTTAGGGAATTTCAACTCAAAAAAAAAATAAATTTAGGGAATCATTTTCTTTTTTCTGCTGTTGATTGCATTTTCGTGTATCATGGGATTCTTTGTTTGCGATGGCATGGAACATGATTCATTGTTATGCTGGCGTGGAACTTGTTTAAGATGGAATAAGAGAGAAGGGGATGCTTTTTTTGGTTTTCTGTTTACATCTGGTGTTTATTCTGGTTCTAAATTTCATGTCTTATGAAGTTTGGATGCAGAATCAATGGCAACATGCTATCTTCTGTTATTGCAGTGTTACATCTTTTAGGAAGAACCTTTCTGTTATTTTTTTCAAATTTTGGTGAATAGAATTATTGTCCTGGGAATTTAGAAGAACTAAATTGTTATTTCTGAGAATTACTGCAGTTGACACTATTTATTTATTTATTTATTTTGGTATAGTTCTGCATCTTGACACTTAGCTTGTATTGTTTGACATTTTCATTGTTTAGTGCAAACATAGTCAATTGCTGTTATTTGGTTTTGTTATTTGCTTGGATCCCACAAGTCATTTATGCTACTGGGGGATTATAACCGAACCATGTATGGGAATCTAATGCTTTGATTATTGAGAAACCTCTGGTTTAGCTAATGCTTTGTTCCTAAAAGCTTCATTCATGAATTTACAAGTGAGTTCTGCAACTTTTTGATGCTAATGCTTGAATATTTCCATGCCTGAAGCAAGTGTAAGGATGACATCTGAAATAAATCAAATGACAAATGTCTGCTTGATTTCTTATCTATAGCTAAGTGTTGGAACCTTTGTGCTTTGCACTTACAGAGAACTTCTCTAAGTTTGATCGATGGATTTATGTAGTGTTTAATCTTTGTTTTATTTACAGTGTGATCCTGCATGTGTAGCTCTTTGTCTTCTGATTTTTTATTGCTATATGATAATATTTTTTAGTCGTGTATATATATATATATATATATTGGTTTGGATAAGTTTCACCCTTTTGGCTACTAGGCAAACCTCGCACCAGAATGTAGTGTGGCTACTGACAACCTGAGTGTTGGTTATTGTTCTATGCTCATAAGCTTTTATTATAATGAGAAAGAAATGAAGGATGTAGTATTCATGTACTATATCGATTTGGGTTTTGAATATAAAGAAAGAAATTTTATTCAATATATGAAACGGTTTTTTAAATGCACATTCTATCCTAGACTTCAAGAATGTGTATCTGTGATTGAATAACTCTCTTGTATTTTATGGTGACAGTTCAGATTAGTCCTTCATATGATATTTGACGTCCCTATATAATGCAATAAAGTCAGTCATTGTTGTGTAGCCAATATCAATAAGATAGTATTTTTTTTGTAGAAATTCGAGAAATAACATATCTTAGAACAATGAAATCATTTGTCGATTCCTTCTATTTTACCAATACATATAAAAACTTAAGGTTAGTGTCAACTGCGGCTAATATATTTTGAGTAACACACTTATGCTCACGAAATCATATTAGCCAAAACTCTAGCATGCACATGTGTTTCATCAATTAGTTCAATACAATCTCACATAAAATACAACCAAATATCAAAGTCTAATATGGAATAAAATAAAAATTATGAACAACATATCTTGAACTATGAATAGTAGATAGGATTGTTCTTTATAATAAGATGCGTCAAAAAAACTGCCTAAGACATGAAATAATATCGGATACCACATATAATTCTAAAACATGCATTAAAATATTGACTAATCATCTTGCTAGATCTTAAGAAAACTATCTTTATACTCTTATTCTTTGAATGAAACCCAACAAAATACAAGAACATTTCAAGTTGCTCCTCAACGGTGGCATGCATGTAATAAATTTTGGTCACTCAACATATTGACCAAATTCACGAAAATGGGAACATCCATCCTTAAATAGTTAAAATAATTACTTTTCCCACCATGTAAAATATTTTAAAGATTGTCACCTCTAAGGAACTCTTTATTGACTACTGGTTCAATATTCAATCAAGTTCTTCTTTTTCTAATTAGCACTCGAATTATCAAATATGCGACCATCAAGTAAATGTATTTAGCATCTTGAATGGTTAACAATTCTAACTCATCATCATCCATCAAATTATCGCATAGTTATTAAAACAAATATTATAATTTGAAAAATAAATCACTTCATAATAATATACTGAAACGCAAATAGCATAATTGTCAATTAAAATAAATCAAAAGCATGAGAAGATAGAAATCAATAAGATCACCTCACATAGTAAGCTAGATCAGCATAATGACAAGTATTAGATAATACATAATCTTTGTAGAACTTAATTAATCTCTAATGCCAATAATCCTTTGTGCATTTTTTTTGGTTTTGACCTTCAATTTATATTAATATTTAATAAACTTTAGCATGTACCGATTTACCTTGATGTACCTTGATGCTCCTAATGAGACAAAATCTCCAAAGGAAAACAAGTAAACTTGCTCCTGCCCAATTCAGCTCTTAATGCTCTTTAATCTCTTCAGAGTTTAGACCAAAATCTAAGAAACCCATGAATCTGCAACATTAAGATATCAACTGAGGATCTTTTTCCCTTGAATATTATTCCATTTTTGTCCTAAATAATCCACCATGTGCAAACAATACACTCCCACCATTCTACATTCATTTACAACAACTTGGAAACCACACATCATTCACTATTTGTTGTATAACTCGGGAACAAATCTGTTCAACCAAAGATCCCATAGAGGCTTGGTGAACTAACAACGAGACATTAAGTGCTCCACATTATCCTTTTCTAAGCTCAGCCTTGGTGACTGTTATAGATGATAACCATACAAAGCTCTCCATCTTCATAGGAAAGTTCAATTTCTATAACAACTGGGAAATGCAAGTCCACATCCCCCATCAAGCTACCAACCACCAACACTTATCACAGTAAAATTGCCACCCATCTCCCATCTCAATATTTTTTTCATCAAGCATTTCTGAGGACTAATAACCTTCCAAACTCTTGTTAGTGTTCCCATATCTTCCATACAAAAATGTGACAGACATCTACAAACTTCATATGAGATCAACACATAATTATTCCATTTTCATAACTACTAACAACTCTGCACATTAACTGAATCATCCTTGAATAATTGTAACATATGGTTGAAAATATTTTTAGCTACACTCCAGACAACACACTTAAATAAGTACACCAATCACATTTAGCATGACAAATGTTGTCAGACATTGATGAATATAGAGTTGATCTCAAATAGACACTCAGACTCATGAACTTGAGTTATAACATGTTAGCTTTATGGTGTCTCGGATCTGGATTTTCCATATAGTCTTAATTATATTAGGAAGTTATTTAGTGGGCCTAATCCTTATCTAAATTTATCTTCTACTAGAAGACTTAAATTAGTAGAAGTCTTATTTGAGTCAGTCTTCTACTTTGATTCAAATATCATTATGCCACATCTATAAATACACCATTGATATAAGGGTTTCTATATAGAGTGAGAGAGAGATATATAGATCAATACTCTCAAGACGTCTTGTGACGGTTAGACTACTTAGTCTTTTGTGAGAGTTGGTGATATTGGAGTTTCGTCTCCATCGTTGTAATCTTCTCTTTCTCTTCTCATCAATACAATATTCTCTGGATTGTCTTCGCCACATATATCTCTTGTCTGCTATCTTTTTCTCTTTTCTGTTCTTCCTCTATATCGTGAATTGTGGTGGACATTGATATTTTCCGCAACAAGTGGCATCAGAGCTTGGTTCAATATGTCTACTACGAAGTTTAATATAGAGAAATTTAATGAAAAGCAAGGATTCTCTATTTGACAAGCAAGAGTTCATGCAATTCTTACTCAACAACGATTGAGAAACACATTGGAGGACGTCAAGCCTGAAGATGTCGCTGAAAGTGTCTGGGAAAATCAGAAGACTAGTGCACATGGTACAATCATCCTCAGTCTCACCGATGAGATACTCTATCCATTTCTTGACGAAACATCACCTTCAGAGTTATGAAAAAAGTTGGAGAAACAATATATGAGTAAGTCTATCTCAAATCGAGTTTACTTAAAGTAGAAGCTCTTTAATTTTTGAATGAGAGAAGGTACGAATATAGTTGATCATCTTAATGCTTTCAATAAACTTGTCTCTCAATTATTAAGCATTGATGTTAAAATTGAAGATGAAGACAATACAATTATTTTATTATCGTCTTTACCTCATTCTCTTGAGAATCTTAAAACTACTCTCATGTATGGGAAAAATTTAAAATTTGACAATATTTCTGCTACCCTTCTATCTAATGAATATTTGAAAAAGATTGGAGGGGATGTGTCACACTCAAAAGCATTAATTGTTAGAGGTCGTACCAAAGAAAGATCAAGAATAGGTCGTTCTAGATCCAAACCAAAAAAATAAACTGCAGGTATTGTAAGAAGATGGGACATGCAATTAAAGATTGTTGGAAGCTCAAAGTAAAGAAAGAAAGAGAATATCAATCTAAAGAAGAAGCCATAGAACAAGTATCAGTTGTTTAAGGGAGTTCTGATGATGGTTTTGGTAATGTTCTCTCTATTAGTTCTAATTTTGATCGTTACCATGATATTTGAATTCTTGATTCTGGTTATTCTTACCACATGTGTCCTAATAAGGATGGGTTTGAAGACTACAAGTCTTATGATGGTGGTTTAGTTTTGATGGGTAATAACAATCCATACAAAACTGTTGGGATTGAAACAATCAAAATTAAGATGTTCGATAATATTATTAGAACTCATACTGATGTTAGACATGTTCCTGATTTGAAAAAGAATTTGATCTCTTTGGGTGCTTTGGATTATGCTGATTATAAGTATTTTGCTGAAGGTGGAGTTCTTAAGGTTGCTAAAGGCTCATTGATAGTGATGAAGGGGCTAAAGCATGAAAATTTGTATAAGTTAGTAGGAAAAATCGTTGCAGGTGGAGCAACAATTTCTCAGGTTTCTTCTTCTTATATGACCCACTTATGGCATATGTATCTCGGTCATATGAGTGAGTAAGGTTTAAGTGAGCTCAACAAAAGAAAATTACTAAAAGGACTTAACTCATGCAAATTGGATTTCAACGAGTATTGTCTCTATGGTAAACAGTTCAAGGTAAAGTTTAACACTGGTACTCATTGCACTAAAGGTTTAATTGATTATATTCATTCTGATGTGTGGTGCTCTCCTATTCCATCAAAATCTGGTGCTCATTATTTTGTCAGTTTTATTGATGATTTTTTCAGAAAAGTGTGGATTTATTTTTTACATCACAAAACCGAAGTGTTTTCTGTTTTCAAACGGTGGAAAACTTCAGTTGAAAAAAGAACTGGCAGAAAAATCAAATACCTCAGAAGTGATAATGGCGGAAAGTACAAATAAAAAGAGTTTCTCAAATTCTGTGAATATGAAGGCATCAAACGCCATTTTACCATCCCAGGAAAACCTCAACAAAATAGTGTGGCTGAAAGGATGAACATAACCTTGTTGGAAAAAGTACGTAGTATGCTTAGTACAGCTAATCTTAATAAAGATTTTTGGGCAGAAGCAGTCAATACTGCATGCTTCGTTGTGAATCACTCTCCTCAAATAGCCATTAATTGCAAGACTCCTGAAGAGGTATGGATTGGTCAACCTGCAAATTATTCTTTTTTAAAGATTTTTGGTTGCCCTGCTTATGTGCATGTTGTTAAGAATAAGTTAGATGCACGTTCTAAAAAGTGTATCTTCATGGGTTATGCCAAAGGCGTCAAAGGCTATCATTTGTGGAATCCTATTATTTCAAATGTAATTATTGAGAGAGATATAGTATTTGATGAAAATGTTATACTAAAATCTCTCAAAAAAGGTCCCAATGATATAATGCAAGTGGAGGTAGAGCATGTAGTTCCTTTAGAAGAAGATATTCAGGGTATGCCCGACTCTCAGAAAAATTCTAAAAATCAAGTTTCTAAAAAGACTCCACTTTGAAGATCTCAAAGAAAAATAAAACCACCTGAAAGGTATGGTTTTGAAGATATGGTAGCTTTTGCTTTAGTTACTAACAATGGTGATCCTTCTTCCTATAAAGAAGCAGTGCAGGATAAGAATTCTTCTCAGTGGCAAGCTGTTATGAATGAAGAGATGGATTCTGTTCAAAAGAACCATACTTGGAATCTGGTGAAATTACGAGAAGGTAATGGCAAAGACATCTATTGAAGATTCAAATTCAGAGAATAAGATGATTCGAGCCAAGGTGGAGATTGTTGGCTTTATGGTGTCTCGAATCCGGATTTTCCGGATAGTCTTAATTATATTAGAAAGTTATTTAGTGAGCCTAATCCTTATCTAGATTTATCTTCTACTAGAAGACTTAAATTAGTAGAAGTCTTATTTGAATCAGTCTTCTACTTTGACTCAAATATCATTAGGTCACATCTATAAATACACCATTGATGTAAGGGTTTCTATATAGAGTGAGAGAGATATATATAAATCAATACTCTCAAGACGTCTTGTGATGGTTAGGCTATTTAGTCTTTTGCGAGAGTTGGTGATATTAGAGTTTCGTCTCTATCGTTGTAATCTTCTCTTTCTCTTCTCATCAATACAATATTTTCTGGATCGTTTTCGCCACATATATCTCTTGTCTGGTATCTTTTCCTCTTTTCTGTTCTTCCTCTATATCGTGAATTGTTGTGGACATCGATATTTTCCGCAACAATAACAATCATGCTTAGCAATCAATGTAGTAAAATAAATTTGGCTGCAACTAAGCACTTCCTCGAATCAAATTATTATTTAGTTAAAATAAGTGCCTTTCTCTTGTTTTTTTTAGCTTTATCTCTAAATGACTAATTATTCTATAATTGTTATATACTGTGAGCATATTTTTACATAACTCTATCCACGTCTATTTATTAACTTTAGATGACCACCAAAAGTGATGTGTTTGCATTTGGAGTTGTTCTTACAAAACTGATAATAGGCTATCATGCTTTGCTTCGAGATAATAAGTCAACAAGATGAAGTCATCAATATTAGTTGTAAGATATTTCACCAAATGATTAGTTATTTGAATTGCCTTAGCATTGCAGAAATATAAGAGTCAAAATAATTAAATTGAACCTAAAAGTAATGAGATTTCTTGGCTAGATTTTAAATAATAAAAATAGGTAAAAAATTTTACTTGTGTATCTAGACAACTGTCAAGAAGAAAAATTGAAAGATAAGAATCAAACAATCTTATCATTTTAAGAGACAAGAACAATATCAGAGAAATGAGAAAACAAGCAAGTAGAAGCTATTGATAGTTGCATTCATCCCAAAAGATTCCATCAATTTCACAAAGCAAAATAAAAATCAATCCCGAGATTTAATTTTTCTAAAAAAAACACAAAAAAAAAACGCTCAAATCTAGTTCCCAAAGACACCAATTTTCATGTGAAACTCGCAAACATCCCATCACCGCCTCAAAACCAAACTTTATAATAAAAAACATCAAAAAACATCATATTCACAAGGAGTACCATAAAAAATCTCTAAAAAGAGAATAAAAGCTTACTCTTTGCAGGAAATCGAAGAGATGAGTACTTGCAAGTCAAAGATTAGAGTCAGATCTGGCCATTGGTCATCAGATCTAGTTGATAAAAGCCGAATTCAATCGGTCCGGGGAGGAGATCGTGCTGGTCACTTGAGAAAGGAGCTCGCATTGGGAGGCCAGAGGAGAAGCTCGCACTGTATGCCGCGAGAGGAGCTCGTGCCGGGCTTGGAGGTGCGAGTTGGGCAAAAGAGAAAGACGAAAGCTAGAAATTGAAGGAATTCGTGAGAAATGAAAATTTTCTCACGTGAATTTGTCAAATGGGAATTCGGATGGATCCCACCTCAATTCGGAGAGAATTGAGCTGATTCTATTCAACTTTTGCGAAATTTAAATTTAAAATTGAAAGAAAATTAAAATTATCTAATTTTCTTAATTTCAGGTCTTGAAATGAAATCAAACACTAAAATTAAGAAAAGGGACCTATTAATTTTCCAATTCCCTCAGCCTAGAATTTCTGGAATTGATCCAACAAGAGCTTAAGCCAAATGCAGTGCACAATGATCTTCGCTTCATCGGGCGATGGGTTTCCTCTTCTTCTTCTTCTGCTCGTCTCTCCGTCTCCTTCTTCTCCTTCCCTTCGCTGCTGCTCTCAGAGGTGCTTCTCTTCATCCGTTGATGCATAAAAATGATTTTGTCCCGTAATTTTGGGGTTATTTTCCGAATGTGTCGATTACCTCCTTTTCCCCCTTTCAAAAGTGGATTTTCTGGTGATTTTATGCTGTGATTATTTGTATATGGATTTTATATGTTAGATTGCGCTGAATACTTCATTAATGGGTTGAGTAACTGGAAGAATGCGATTTTGTGCCAGTAATCGGCTTCTAATCATTTTGAACTCCAGAAAAATGTGAAAAAATCTCGATAGCTTTGGAGTCAAGTGGTGGGCATTTGCCTGTTGGCGTATATGCAGTTTATAAGTAGGTGTTGATTGCTCCGAACAGTCTTCGTTGTTTGGCGATGCTCTTTTGTCCCTTTTCTTTTTCTGTCATCCTTTTGGTTTGATTTTTTTCTATTGATACATGCACAGTGTTGGATTAAATTTGGTGCATTTCGTGAATTCAGTGAGTCCATTTAGCCAGAAGCATCAATTTAGAAACACATAATGGTTTAATTCATCTTTGTAGATCAGTACAAAAGGCTTGGACAATCATATTAAGAATGAAGGGTTTGAGGCAACCCTCTTGTTAATAGATTTATCTATGTCTTCTTTATGTATATTTCATGTGAAGAGATGTGCTCCTACAGTTTGCCGTGAAGCTCTTTGATTAAACTGTTCACAAAATAAGCTCTCAATCATGATAACTTCACAAACGGACTGAAATCAAACTTCATATTTGGTTATAGCAGAATGTAGGAAGTAAATTAGTTATTGATCAAGTAAAAGCCCTTGCTTCAGATGGTTTAGTTCCATGTCTTGCATGATGTAATTGCAAATGTTGGGCTGGAGAATCCTGTTGTAAACATCGCTCCATCAATTGTTCGATGTTTATCTGTTCATGATGGGAATGATTTTATACCTTGTGAGTGAGTTTGCATTTCTGGCTTATCATGACTGAACCTCAGCAGCTATGCAAGTTCATTATGTGTTGGATTGAAAGTTACAGAAGCAAGTCCCAGTAAATTTTACACATTGGGATATTCTTCCATAGGTAAGAAAAAACTTTGGCTCCACATCAAGCTTACCAAAGTATAAAATGGGATGTCATATGTATACTCCGCTTGCTCAGAAGTTTTAAGGAAATTTGGAAACATTGCATCTCATAATTTAAGCACTTGCAGGAATGTTTCTAATGGATTGCATACATGCAGCAAGGCTGAGTGGCAGACAATTCAAAATAGCCAATGGGAAACTATCATGTCACCCAGTGCGATCAGCTATATGGATATTAGGCTTAGGAATAAAACATTGGGTGTAATTACAGTCACTGTCAAAGCAGGTACCATGCGAGACATTACCTATAATACTAAACAAAGATTTAGGAAATTCATGCATACTTTGTTTTTGTTTTTCCCTTTGCTAATGATAGCCATGGCATCTTGCTTCACTTGGTATTCAGTTCTTGCTCTTGCTCTTGGCACCAGTAGTCAGTAAGTGGGTTCCATTTTATTACACTTGTTTCATGGCTTTAGGGATCCTTCTAATTGCTCTTGTCATTCTTTTTCAGGTAATGTACCAGGACATTTACCTTTTTTCTTTGGCTTTATTCAAAAAATTAGAAAGTTTGGTGGCATATATTATGACAGTTGCAAGTGAGATGAATGCCTAAAATAACAGAATGCCCGGGGTATTAGAAGAGGGAAACATTATGACAAACTATTGACAATGCTAATCTGCTATTTTGGACAACCAATAAAGATCTAGAACCAAACTTATGGACCTGTGACATTTTCTAAGTAAAATTGATATGTTGTTTCTTTTAACTATTGTAAACTTGAATCACTATCAGACTTCTACAGTGAAATGATAGTTGTCCAACAGATTCTTAAGCCTTATTTGAAGGCGCTTACTATCTTATTAATGTCTCGAACCAGATTTATGGATCTATGACATTGTCTAAACTAAAGTTGAAATGTCCTTTCATTTTACTATTGTAAACTTGAATCATTGAAAGATTTCTACAGGATAATGATAGTTGTCTTACAAATTCTTAAGCCTTATTTGAAGGAGATTACTATCTTATCTTTTATGTAATTGGTCCTTAAATACAATTATTTATTATTTATCCTTCAACATATATATGAGTTACTAGCTCGGGGCAGAAAAAATCTTTTCTACCTTACAATATATGGATCTATAATAAGGAACCTCCTTATATCATCATACTTTTGGTTTCCATGCTTCATACTCTGACATTTTTTCTTCTTAATAAAATACTCCTTAAATATAATTAGAGTTCTTATCCGATTCCATTTCTTCTAAAACCAGCTCGGTTTTGGCTCTTACATTGCAAAAAATTTCTCAATGGTGGCTAGTTCCTTTCTTTGCTGAATGAAGAGATGCAAAACTCTGTAAGTTATCTTTCATATCAAATCAACAGTTTGGTCAATTTCATTGATTATTAATAACAATTAGGAATAGCTATAATAGTTTTTTTAGATTTCCTTTCTTTTTTGTATTAAGTCACAAAATTTTAACATTTCATAGTTGCAGGCCCATCTATGGTCATTAGTATATCATTTCTGCATTTCTGTACATGTAAAACATACTTAATACTAGATTACAGTTTCTTCTTTCATTTTGGCAAGGAAATCCTTTCTCAAAGTTTGTTCGGTTATCTCATCAAGTGTACCAAATTCTTATTAGTCAGTAATCTGCCAAATCATCAACATTAGCATCATTATTTCTCAAGTTTTAATAACTTGCATGGAGATTTTCATATCTTCTTCATAAGATCATCCCTATTCTAATACCTGGTGTAGTACAAAATTTTCTAATGTATTAAGTGTGCGAGAGACTGAACTACTACATTCCCTTTCGCATGTGGCTGGCAAACAAGTATTACTTCAGGGGAAGGATTTACTATATAACATCATCATGGTTTTTCTTTTAGCTTATCTTCCAACAGGCTTCATTTGCATAGCTTTAGGAGTGCTGGATTGCAAACTGGATTTGGTATAGTTGATTAGATAGAATACAATATCTTTGTGATTTTATGGTTTTTATTTTTTATGATTATATGCCTCTAATATGGCATGTGCTATGACATTGTTACAAATGCATGTGCAATTGTAATTTTGTGCCCCTTACTACCACTTTCACTACCACTTCAAGGCAATCACAGAGTTAACTGTTAACAGCTAAGCTTTTGCCATGTGATACTCTTAAGGGAATCCAAATTAAGAGCAAAATTTATGCTGGTTACTGCCAGCAACGTTTCATGTTAACCAAAACCATATCGTGCACATGATACAGCTGCCTTGCATAAATTTCACTAAATGGAAGTTGCAATAATGACAGACATGCACATATGACAAGTATTTGAGCAATCTGAAGGCCTTTTAGGTATTAAAATATCATTTGTACCCTTTTCTGATGGAGTTGAATAGAGTTAACTATGGTATCATTGCACTGTCTGTTGTCTTCAGGTATTGGGTAATGGTAACAAATGCCATATGAGGTTAAAACTTTTTGGCCTGGAACGCATGTTGCGGACTGGACTTGTTACGCCGAAAATTCAATTAACTAATTTTTTTTGTTCCCATTGAGAAAACCATGAATTCATGAAACAAAATACCTGTATAGTATAATTGAAAGTTTGACCTACCAGATAATTTACATTGAGCTGTTACTGCCATTGTGTTAAAATTGTACAAGACCAGTTCACCCTGTATCCTGTTTCTAATCACTCACTGAAACCTAAACATTTATAAACATATTGCTTATTACGATACTTTAATGGTTAAAGAAAAATGATAACTTAAAAATGCATTTAGTACTACTCAAATCATATATTACATTTGTTAACTTCGGTTAAACAGCACTTCCATTTGAATCTTGACTGTGCTTAGGTTTCATGTTATCCCAGGTATCTCTTTTGCCACTAGTTGCAATTATCTTTATCAGAGCAGCTGCAGGGTGTTATATGACACAGATGTTTGTCCTAGCCAAAGATGATCTTGTAGATGCTGGTATGGTAGAATTTGTTACATGGGCAGTAGGTATGGTTGCTGTTGTCTTCATTTTGCAGGTGAATTTCCTTATCATATTTTGAAGGCTCTGAATTCATTTATGTTGCAACCAGCTGCAAATCATACCAATTTATGTTGCTTTAGTTGGAAGTTCAAATATGAATCCGTCTAGTACTAATAAAAAAATTAGAACCCTGATACTTCATAAATCCATAAAAGTCAATCTGCCCTATTTCTGCAAGACCTAGTCTTTTGTTCTGTCAACTAGCCTATTTGGATGGTCAAAATCGAAGTAGTGCATGCATGTTTGGCAGGATACATTTAGACTACCAAAATGTTGTTAAGAAAAATAACAAATTTTCTTTTTTGTTTGAAAGTTTGTCCTTGGCAAACTATGAGCATGTCTTTTTTATTATTCTTGAAGCACAGGCAGCAGCACATGCAAGATATAATGGACTAACAGTTCCTGAACATGAAATTAATTAGTTGAAGAAAATGAGAGATATTCTATCCAACTGCAAGTTTTGTGGTTGAATTGAATTGACTATACAAGTTTTTGCCTTGTCTTATTTGTTCATATTTTGATCATATGTGCATGCCGTACCATTGTTCGAAATGCAGTTTGTATATCACTTATATGATTTGATATGCAAAGATAGTCACCATTCACCAGACACTTGAACTCACCAGATACCAATATGCCTTCAGGACCTCAATTAAGAGAGTCTTGACCGCATATGGGTATCCTTTTTATGCAATGCATGTAAGGATGCATATGAATTTTTTCTTGTTTACAATTTTGTTTCTTTACTTATTATAAATTTATTAAAAATCATATTGTGGATACACATAATTCATTCTTTTCATAAAAGGTTTAATGTTTAATTTAATTGGATGTCTGTTTGAACTATTTAGTGTTACAAACACTTGTCTTGATGATTGGAATAGCATCATTATCCAAATAAACTTATTACTGATTCTTAGATTGAGCCCTTCACGTTCACAGTTGGCCCGTGCTTAATTCCTGTTAGTTTTTTTTGCGTGTTGTGTAGTTTGTGCATGCACTAGTCATATGCATGCATCACACATGTGGTTTGCCTGATAGTCTCTGTCTAAGTGACATAAGATTCAAAGGACGCCCTGTTTTTCTGTTTTTAAAGTATTTCCTTTTTCAGTCCACAATGAGGTCTTGGTAAATGGTCTTATAGTCCCTGCATGTTTTGCAGAGATTTAAATGGTACTAAATTTAGGGTAACATGAGTTCAATCTAAGGTAGTTGGATGTCCAGGCTAAAAGGAGGGAAAATTTGTCTTAATACCTTATTAGTTAGAGTTAGCTTCGGTTAAGCCTCTTAAATAGAAGTCACAGTGTTAAGGAAAACCCACTAACAGCCTATGTTTGAGTATTAAACACAGGATAACTGCTTAACTCTGTTTTATTTGCTACCAAACTACCTAATGAGGTATGTGATGAAAACCCAGGGGTTATTTAGGTGCCTGTAAATTGTAGATTAGGAAAATATACAATTGAGGGTTTTCTTTTCCTGCAATACTCCTGTAAAATCACAAATTAGTGTACATACACCCCACAAAATCGGCTTCTGAAAATTTATATACCTGACAAATAAGGAAGTTCCTATTTGTTGACTTGGTGGTCTATGTTCCTCCTGGAACCACTGGTAACTTGGAAATGACATGTTATAATTTCTCATTGGGTGGATTTACCAATTCCCATGGGTAGATTTAACAATACCCTATTTGCAAGGGTATATACACAGATTTTCCTAGTAATACCCACACCATTGGTCTTTGTCTACATATTTTTCTTCTTCAGTTGTGAATACTGGTTTATCTTGAGACATTTTTATATACAATTATTAGCTGCTTTCTATTCTGCATGTGAACTTTTCAGGGCTTCTGAGCTTAATGCTAAAGAAGAGATCGGTGCACCAAGGGGACTACTACTCTTCCTTCGGGAAAACACTCAGCACACAAGTTCTCCAAGGCAGAGTGGGACTACTTCACACAGAAATCAACCGAAGCTCTAGCTGAATAGACAACTCCAGAGTTTAGGGAATGGTTTGCCAGCAATTCTGATCGGCTGATGCTGAAACTAGCAGTGGTAGCAATAACGATGACAATACTGGAAAGACAAGTTCATTCTCTTCTGGCAAAACCTTAGAATGATGGCATGAAGCGTGGGTTTTTCTTGAAAATTTTGAAACTCGCTCATGACACACGAATGGGAGCTGTTGAGTTAGTGCTAAACACAAACTGAGGGCTAGTTCCCTTGCAAAAGTATAGGTTTACCCATTTTTAGCCGGCAAATGGAAAAATTGTGCAGTCTTGTTCCTGGCATTATTGGGTTGATTGATATTGTTCCTTCGTTTCATCAGTTCTTTCTACGTGTGGTTCTGTTACATTGTCTGGTTTCGGCCTTTGAAAACAGGATTACATATAAACCTGAACATGTGTGTGTCATCTAGTTCATTTCATTTTCATCAAGATTTTTCAGGCGAAAAAATTATCAAAATCTAAATACAAGATAATAGAAGAACCCAAAATTAGAAATAATGTTTATAAATTTTAAAAAATGGTAGTATGTCATTCAGAATATTTAAAGAAAAAAATAGTTTGTCTATGAACACTACACTTGTCAATGAATAAAATGTCTTTTCATTAAGACAATTAGCTGAAAAACATCAAAAATGGCAAGAAATAGGCTTTTACTGAAGCTAAACAAAGAGGAGGTTTACGGTTAGTTAAATAAAAATCATATCTTATCTGCACTGAGGTCTTTAGTCAGGGTGTGTAAGTCAAAAGTTAAAGAAAAAATTAGTATTCTAGTGACCTTTCATGCGGAAAGAAAGAGAGATTTTATTTTCAACTATCAAATACAAAGTTAAAACAATGAGCTTGCAACTGATATCAGCTGGGGCAGATTTTCAAGGAACAAACTAAGTGATGCTCCAAGAATGAAGATGAACACAACAATGACGAATGTCTTCCCAAAATACTGCAGAGCCGTATTTTTACTAGACTTCGCAACAGGCTTCTCTACAGATTGAACCTGCCATCATGCATTGTAATTAGACAGTAATTCATGACATAATATTCATTCAAATGCATGCGAAGCTGCTAAAATTTTAGAAGTCTTCTTTGTCAATTAAAACTTGATTCCCATGACGACAATCTGAACTTGATATAATAACAACTCTTCATGATTTGCAAAAAATTATATTTCACAATTTATTGGCAATTTCTAAAACTTATTTCAGCAATTCTACGAAGACAACGCCATTGATCCAAAATGCTAAAAAAAAAAAAATCACAATAAGAAGTCTTACAGATGCAGTATACAACTACTTTGGAGTTACCTTCGGTCTTCTGAAATCCCGATTTCCTGTGTTGTGAGAACAAAATAAAACATATGTGAGAGGTTCATCACCAAATTCTATTATATACAAAGCTAGAAATAGACAACCAAGTTCACCTTTCCTCAGGCCACCCTCATCAATCACAGTTTGTAGCCTCCAACCCTTCCCATAGTTCACAAGAACAGAATTTGGACCAAAACTAATGGGTTCTTCCCCATCTTTAAAAGCCTCAATATACAAACCTAGCGGAAATGCATTCTCTAGCTTCTGGTTTATCACAGATATTGCAAACCCACATTGCGTCCCGGCAGCAAAACGCCTAATTTCGCCACTACTCTTGCATAAAACCTCCATAAACTGCTCCGAGCAGAGTGTATCATTGAGATCCTTTTTTCCATCATGCAACAATCGAAATAAAGAAAGAAAAAAAATAACCATTGGGAAGCAAAAATAAGTTAGTCGAGTAAGAAATCATAGAAAATGCAAGATCAGCAGCAAAAGTGACGATCCCTTTAGAAACCTACATGAGGATTCAAAACCAAAGCTAAAAAAGGCAAAAATGTATCACATATGATGAAAAACAAAAGAAATTTGATGCAAAAACAAGGAAAAACAAGACCTTCATCAAGAGGCAGCAGAAGGAAATAAAAGCAGCAATATTGATGGAAATGACGAAAAATTACTTCCCGAACAGCGAACAACAAAAAAGTATGAGAGAATTTATCCGAGAGAAATTATCACAGAAGATAATCAGATAAACAAATGAAGCGAGAATTTAAGAAAGAAAAAGAAAGGACAGAGAGACAGATGAGAAATTACCGTCGGCAGGGATTGTTCATGGACATTGCTATCGTCCATCTTCTCATCCTCGACTTGAAGGCCTCCAATGGAAGAAATCCAAGCAAAGAGGTCTCCTTTTCTGGTAGTCAACTTCGAGATCATGTTTTTGCGAATAAGCCCCTACACATAGTCAAATTTTACATGAATCGTCGCTTTCACTGGTGTCACAAGTAGCTTCTATATTCTCATTAGAGATAAACCGTCTAATGGCCTACTGATTAATTGCCCAAAAGATCGGGTAATCAGAAAACTGCATTACTAGTGTTAGAGGTATGTTAGATTAAGATGATTATCAAGTTAGCGTGACTAATTAATTTGACTAATGAGTTAGGCTTCATTTGTTAATCTCGCATCTAGGTCAGAATCATCGGTCCTAATATTATTAAATTTTTTTCTTGCATATAGTCTCTCAACCTCAGATAATACGGAATCGACAATACCTTTTCACTGAGGTGGTGGATAAATACACTAATTTTTTCTTTATTTGTTCATTATGTCAATACAATTTTACATATAAAATCTTAGACATACATGTAAATATAAACCAAATATATCTTATGTCTAGTAAAGAGAAATCTTACAATCCTTTTATATCTATCGTGTACTTTGTAGGTTAGATGTATGAATATCAGAAGCATCAAAAGCATGATGAAACATGAATATATTAAAATTGGTATAACACACTACAACACCAATACCAAAGATTTCTGAAACAACCTATAGAATATTGATCACGATGGGACATCTTCTTGTTAAGTAAGGAGCTATTTGGTTGATAAAAAATAAATACAAGTGTGAAGAAGTCACTTTTCTCTATTTTCAATGCACTTCTAAAAATGATTGGAAAAAATTTACTTCTAGCATTTGGTTGGACGGAAGTATATTTTGAAAGTATAATAATTCACGCAAAATATTATTTTTTATGTAAAATATTATTTATTTAATTTTTATATAAAATGTTTTTTACTTAACTGTTTTCATAAATATATTTTTATGTAATTATTTATATAAAAATATTATTTATTTATTATTTTCATGAATAAATTTTTTTAGTAATTTATATTATTATTGTATGTGAGATTATTAATATGATTATAATTTAAAATATCATTAGATTCACTTCTAGAAGTCACTTCAAATAAAAAAAAAATAAAAATAAAAATTATTTTATTTTTGATTTCTGGGTTAGAAGTGTCGAAAGTGGAGTGACTTCTAAGAAGTCACTTCTAGACAATGAAATAATAAAAGTGGAGATAAGTGAATTCACTTTCAATTACTTCTTTTCACTTTCTACTAGCCAAATAGTCCCTCAGTTTTTTAAGTTTAGCTTAAATTGAGAGTTTTAATTAATTATTTTTTAGATGCTACTTAATTACTTATAAGTTTTTCTTTATTTCTTTGTTGAGTCAAAAACATATGGTGAGATAACAAAGGAATAACCATTTTTGGTTAAGTTGAGGCCTGACGATCCCCTGTATGTGAATACTCAATCTATTTGGAAGATTATCTTGGACATAGTGGTTAGATCTGAGATAAACCACTACTTAATTGGACCTTTGTAACTCTCACCTCAAAGTAGGGTAAGTTGCTTTTTGATTCTTCTTAAAAATATTAAGAAATTGCGCCACCCTAGATTTGATTAATGGGCTAAGAAACTAAGAAACTAAAGTAGGTTCATTGGCCTTCCACATAGAACTCTACAATGCTTGGAGCCATCTTCACAATATTTCAACAACAATATGCATATCAAGTTACACACATGCCAAATATCATCAGACTAACAATAGAGAGTATGTGAGTGGGAGAACCTTCGTTAACTATGCCAATAGATGGAGAGAAAAATCCATGAGATCCTAGATTTCACTAAAAGAGAAATAACAAATTAGTTTAATTATTAAAAGTATTGATTTATTATCATTTGACATTTATTTTTTTGAAACTTTGTATCAGGAGGCGCATATTTGGGAAATGTCCACGAGGGAGCATGATAGTCAAGTTGGAAAGGAGTTTCTAAAAAAGATTGGACAAATGCCTAGTGAAGGCATCATTAGTGGAGGAAGTAAGGCTCAAAGTATATCAAGTCGTAACACCAAAGTATGGACTCATATACCCTTAGCCTCAACAATAATAGTATTGATCTCCCAATAGGCCTCCCAAGAACCAAGCTTCATACCAACCTCCTCTTTGATAGGCACAACCACAACTTGACTGAGACCAAGACCCATCATGAAACTATCAAGCCATTCTACCACCAAATATCTACAACCCTCTAACTTGAGGTCCACCTGCAAACATGTTATAATGTCAGGTGTGATGAATTAGTCCCATATCGGATATTAGATAGATAGAGTCCAATAGATATAGTGAAAAATACCCATATCCCATGAGCTTGAGTTTTTGGGATGGTTTGGTGTCCGGCTCACTATATCGATCTCATTTGACACTCTTGCGGCCCCCCAATAAGTAGTATCAGAGATTCAGGTTTGAAACTGTGCAAACTCTTAATACCAAAATTATCGTGATAATGCGACTGAATTGAGTTACATGTTAGTCTTATGGCAAATATTAGTGAAAGGGCGCTGGCGCTAGCCTAAGGGCTCGGGTGCTGGTGCGAGGCCGGCGTGAGGCCGGAGAGAAGGCGCATGCATGGGCGTCAAAGGCTGGTGTGAGGGCGAAAGCACAAGGCTGGCAAGGGCGCAGGCATTAAAGACCGATGCGAGGACATGAGTCACACGGTGGAAGTGGTCGAGTAAAAAGAGTGGTCAAATCACACCTAAAGGAGGAGATTGTTATAATGTTAGGTGTGATGAATTAGTCCCACATCGAATATTGGATAGATAGAGTCCAATAGATATAGTGAAAAAGACTCATATCCCATGAGCTTCAGCTTTTGGAATGGTTTGGTGTCCGACTCATTATATGGATATGGTTTGACACTCTTGTGGTTCCCCAACACAAACATCCATATCTGTAGAACCGAACCTTGATGTCAAAACCATCCTTCCCTTCCATAAATAATTTCCAACACCTTTGCAATGCTCCTTGCAAATAACTTTACCAGTCTCAAATCCTAAGCCTATTCTCCCTAGAGTTGACTTCTCATATTATTGTCCTTTCCATTAGACCTTGGGCCAAACTCTTGAGTAATACTTTATTTTAAAAGATGTAATATATGACCTTAATATTCATAATACAATATACTAGAATATGGTTCATATATATAAAAATAATGGCAGAGCAAGAAACATGAGAATAGTAAAAAACCCTCTTGCTACACACCCTGATAACAATGTTAATTTCATAAGAACTATTTAGAAAATGTGTGAAGCAAAACAAGAGAAACAAGTGAATGGATGGTTGAGGATCCTTAGGAAGTTGTCTTTTCACAAGAATCCCTTGACTGAAATTAAAACATGTAGGCAAAAGTTTGAAACAGATGGATGGAGAGGAACATTCTATGCATTTACCGAGATATATGATGGATACAATTCAAAAGATGAAAACTATGATCTATTAAAGCACATTAATAAGGATTCTACCTCTATAAAAATCATATGAAAATCATATAAAAGGTGACAAGGAAGTGAACAAGCATATTGCATCCATTGCGAATTATGGAAAAAATGGCTAATAGGATAATACCTCAAGATAATTAGGAGACTAAGATTGCAAAAGAAACAATTTAAAAAAAGAGTATAACATATTAGAGCAAATGACTAAAACCCTTGCTAAAAAATTTCACTTCTTAAGCTCATAAAAAATTCCCCTAAACACCTTGAAGTCTTATTTAAAACTCTAAATGAAAGAAAACTCAAGAGTGATATTTCCCCAAAGAGGTTAGCCATCATTTTTCAAAACCCAGTCATCACCTTCTTTGATCAAGATCTACCCAAGGAAGAGCTCAAAGATGAACCACTCCACATCTCAATCCAGATCAATGACACTATAATTGACTTAGTCCTTGTGAACAAGGAACTTCATTAATGTTTACACCTTATCAATGTTGAGGTTTCTTAGTATCCTTGAAGAATAAATGGTCGAATCAAACATTAGTATCATAGCATAGGACAACTCTAAGAGTAAATTCAAGGGAAGAATCAATTTGCCCATGACCTACGGACATATGACTATCCAAATAGAGTTACATGTCTTTAACATCCCTACTTATTACAACTTGATCCTGGAGAGAAGATGGCTCAAAGATGGGATATCCAACACTGAAGTGCAAAGAATATTAGACTATTTCCAAGATGCCAACATTGAGGTCCCGAGTAGTACCCATCCAAGCTTCACCAAAACATGTGAAACCCCCATCAATTCAAGCCTCACTCTAAGCCTATACACCAATCCTTGAGGAACTCAAGTTACCTAAATCAATCCTAAACCATCCGCAAAAACATTGGACCCTACCTTCCTGAAGCTCATGTCATTACCCCAAAAACCATATCCATTCTTGTGACTTTTGAAACTCAGCCAAAGAAATCTCTTATGTCTTTTCCTATATACTCACAATTATGCTCCTCAATTTCAAATCCACCTCACCTTGACAAACCATAGGACATGATGTTCAAGATTGACAATTGACTAGGCCTAGTTTTAGGGAGAGAGAACCAAGGAGATCTTGAACCACTTCCCAAAGCCTTCCCTAGAGGAACATAAGACCTTCAATTTTCATAGAAGAGATGCTAGAAGGGATAAAGGCCTTTGTGCTTAATTGACTAGGATGATTGATGCCCACCTCTAAGATGGACTCTCATTTCACATTTCACCATTGGAAAAGCAATGGTGATGTTGTCCTCCAATTCAAGAAGAAGAAGACATGCCCTCATATGATGGAGATGACTTCCATAGTGTCATATAAGTGGGGTCGACCAAGTCTTTCTCAGTGATGAACATAACTTGACTTCTCTTCTAGAGCAAGCAAGCCCGGGTAGAAATTCTAGGGGCACCCTGTCTATCCCTCAGAGTAGACATCTCTTATAATTTAGGTTTTGTTTCTTCTTTCATTTTAGACTTGTGTAGTAGGCTAGACATAGGGAGCATTCCAAGTTTTGTACCATGCATTATTAAGTTAGAACCACCATTCCTCCATAATTTGAGGGGAAAAGAGGGCATTGTTTATATCAATAAATTCCACTTGGATCCTAGCAAAGGGCCACTTGACTCCTTAGAAGTCTACAAGATTGAAAATGAAGAAGATGACAAAGTTGAGCTTGATGATTTTGTTGAAGCTTTGAGAAAGTTTGATGAGTAGACAAAAATGTCAATAGAGCCCACCAAGGATATCAACTTGGGAACAAGGATGATCTTTATAAGTGCTAACTTGTTAGAAGACTTTGAAACTTAGCTAATCTTAATACTTATCAAGTACAAAAATATCTTTGCATGGACATACGAGGAGATGTTGGGCCTCAATCGAAGCTTAGTCAAGCACTAAATTACTTTGGAGGAGGATGCAAGACACAAGTAATAGAAATTGAGGTGTTTGCACCTGACATCATGTTGAAGGTCAATGACACTACAACATTTTTGAGTATTCTCAGCATTTCAGAAAAACCCCAAAAAGTAGAAAATTGCTAGGAAAGGTTTCCTATCATTTTAATGCTCCAAAAATGCCAAAAAAACTATCAAGAAACTTCTTGGCATTTTTAAAACACCAAGAAAACTTATTCCTGACATTTTTTAAGGCGTTCAAAAAATGTCACAATTTTTTTTTGACATTTTTGGCCATAAAAATTGGAAAAAAGTCCTGGCATTTTTGGCCACAAACACTAGCATAATTCCTAGAATTTTGGGTGAAAATGTTGGGAAGCTCTCCATCTAATGGAAAGCTCTACCATAGTCAAACTTTACAGTAGTTATGTTGGTTGCAAAATTTCAGCCTTTGTAGTTTGGCTTGATAAAGGCTCTAAAGTAAAGATAATATGTTTTGATGCAATTTCAATACAGAAAAGGCTATTACATAGTTGCATTTTGTAGGATAATCAAAAGAAAATAAGAATCATCTCAAATGCAGATGAAGCACCGAGCAAAACCCAAATATGATGACAAAACCCATTTAGCCTATATAAATGCCATTGAATAAATTACAGTATATGTAGAAAAGGTTTTGCAAGGCTATCTTCAAAAGAGTCTATATATACAAATATTATTTGCAAATTGCACAAAAGCAATTATTACAATCAAGAATTCATCTTCAACAATAATGGACTTGTCGAGAAGTTCAATAATCAGACACTAGAATAGGATCACCTTTGTCTTGTATTTTTGTGCCACATCTTGAACAAGCAATAGTAGGGGTTGGATGTCATCAGTCTTTGCAAATATAAATACCTATAGAGAGAGGGGAAAAAAGATTAGTGGCTCTTGGCATCATTTCCATATGAAGTGTTAACATGCAAGACACTATAGAATAGCTTCAAATAAAAACTTGTATTTTTATGGGGTTGGAGTAGACTTTGGCAAAACTAAGTTTAGTCAAATTGGTAAGTAAAGGGAACTTGCTATAATTTACAAATTGTAAGATACTCCTTTCCTCAAACTTGTCCTTGGCAAAATCCAAAAGGAAAAGTTTTAGGAAGCTTGCTCGGTAAAAGAAGACATACTAGGCAGAGCGAAGAAATCCCATTTTAATAAACCAAAAGGTACAAAATCCACCCGAAGCTAGGGAAGTACCATAAAGATCAAATGGAAAGTTGGCTATAATTGTAAATATGCTGAATATGAAAATTGGAAGAATCATCAACATACCAAATTTTTTGAATATTTCTGGTTCACTTTTGACAAGACCAATTAAATGTCTTTCAGCTTGAATACTTGGAAAGAGAATGTTTGAGTTGATTTTGTAGCCCAACCCCAACTTCGGATTTGGTAAGGATTAGGGTCAAATTTTAGACCCAATTTGGGTAAGTAGGATCCAATTTAAAACAAAAAATGACTAAAAAATTGAGCCCAGATTGGCCCATGTTCGAATGATTGAACCTAGATATTTGGATGTCTGAACCTCATAGACTTTTCTTTGAATCTGGCCCATATTTGGGCGATCGATCGCTAATGGTTTGAATGCTCAAACCTTATAGATTGAGCATGATCTACAAAAATAGAAAGAGATTTCTTCGAATCCATCAAGAATTGTTGGGATTTCTAGAACAAGGAAGGTATAATCTCATAATATATTAACCTAAGATTCAAATATGAGGTTTACGGTAACAAAATATTCATCAAATCTTAAAATCAAATCAATTGAATATTTGATTCAAAGATTCTCTCAACCCTATATAAAAAGGGTTAGGGAACACAAATTAGAGAGAGATGGAGAGAGATAGAGACAAAGACAGAGAGAGAGGGATAGAGAGAATTTTGAGATAGAGGGAGACTCTACACAAATTGGAGGCTAGATCCTTGGAGGAGATCTTGAAGAAAGCCAATACGTAAGTCTTCCTTTTATCCCCATCCTCCTATATCTTTGCCTTTTATTCCTCTTCTATTTCTTGTAAGGTATCAATGATCCCATACCTCTATTGCTGCCCCCTCCCCTTCCTTCTAAAAACCCATGGCCACTCGTGGCTTCATTCATCTCCAAGTCACCACTTGCTCATTGTGAGATTAAAATTGACCATCCGACATAGCAAAAGCCCTGAGGAGTAACCTCAAAATAATAAATCAAAAGTGTGGTGGTTTAAGTGTACAATAAGGTGTTGTGAAAACATGACTTTCAATAGGTACAAACCCCTATTATTCATTACTTTGACAATTGTTAAGAATCTTCTAAAATTAAAAACCTAGCTAATAAAGATAGAGACACAAAAGAAAAAAGAAAACATAATTTAATTGATATAAAAAAAAAGGTACATGACTTAAGTAAGGGTATACCCTCATTTTACATTTTAATGGATTTGAACGCATAAATGATATGAAATAAGAAAGAAAATGGAAAAAGCTTGATGTTTGTTGCTACCCCACTCCTGTGTGTTAGACCATGTAGAGCCTGGCTCCGATAGATTCTGATTTGATCATTAGTAGATGTTGATGATTTGGTTTAATGGTGTCATCCAATGGGACATAAAAGGTAATAAGGAGAGTGTGAAGTATTTCCAATAACTTTGAGCTTTGGCGATAACTTTATTAGATGGTATTGCCAACAGCTTCTTGCAATTAGCCTAAAGTGTTTCCCATAACTTTGAGCTTTGGTGATAACTTCATAATTTGAAATATTTTTGTTAGCTATAAGGCGTTGGTGATAACTTCATGATTTGAAGTATTTCTATAGCTAATAAAATGTAGATGATAACTTCATTTGATTTGAAATATTTTCATAGCCAGTAAGGCGTTAGCAATAACTTTGCTAATTTGAAGTATTTTCATAACCAATGAGATGTAGGCAATGACTTCATGATTTGAAGTATTTTCATAGCCAAAAAGACATAGGTGATAACTTTATGATTTGAAGTGTTTTCATAGCCAATGAGGTGTAGGTAATAACTTCATGATTTGAAGTGTTTCCAAAGCCAACGAGACATAGGCAATAGTTTCGTAACTTAAAGTATTTTCATAGCCAATAAAGCATAGACAATAATTTCATGGTTTGAAGTATTTTCATAGTCAATGAGGTGTAGACAATAACTTTATGGTTTGAAGCATTTTTATAGCCAATAAGGTGTAGGTAATAACTTCATGATTTGAAGTGTTTCTATAATCAATAAGATATAGGTGATAACTTCATTTGAACAAGACATTCGACTGACTCACTAAGCAAGTTCAAGCCTACCTTACTTTGGTTTGATTTGATAATCAACGGCCTCTAGGCATATTGTCGATTAAATTTGTAACGTTGTTAATGCTTTTGGGTTGGCTTAGCTTTGAAGTGTGGCCGATGATTTCAAAGGTGTTGTTAGTTAACTTTATTTGAATAAGGCATTGTGTAGCTTAATTTGTTTTAAAGTGTTGCCAATACTTTTGGATTAGCTCAACTTTAAGTATGGCCAACGACTCTAAGCATGTTGTGATTTGACTTTAATTAAATAAGATATTATGGCTGACTAACTAAATGAGTTCAAGTCTGTCTTAATTTGGTTTGCATGATTTGAAGTTTAGACCTGATTTTGGTTCAAATCTACTTTGATTCATTTTAATATATAGAATTTAATTGAATTGCAATTCACTAACCCCCTCCTAAAGGATAATGATATATTCCAATTTTCTCTTCCTAAAATATTTGGTGATTGGGTTTTATACTAATGCTTTATAACATAACTAAGGGAACTATGTGAGATATCCATTCCCAAAATTACTGTTAGCATTGATAGTGAATATTCAATTTGCAATAATTAATTCAATTCAACAAGCTTGACATTGATTTTTAGAAGAATATTTGTTAAATACTGATCATTGACTCTAATGGGAACAACATTAATTTCAATATGAGTGTAATTTAATTTAGTTTAATATTCAAAACTTAATTTTAATTTGAGTCTAATTTGATTCAATTCGGGTTGAGTTCGACCTTGCGTTGGGTCCTCATCGGGTTCTTATTGGATCCTTATTGGATATTGGATCCAAACTTTGATATGTTCTCATTGGGCCTTTTTAATGGATCTTGGATCCGACCCTTAATAAAATCTTAATGGATTTTGGATCCAACCCTTCATGGGTTCTTAATGGATCTTTAATAAATTTTGGATTCGACCCTTAATGTGTTCTTAATGAATCTTTAATGAATTTTAGATTCAACCCCTTAATAGGTTCTTACTAGATCTTTAATAGATTTTAAATTTGACCCTTAATGGATTCTTATTAGATCCTTGTCCCACCTGTACATAGGTTTAGGTTCAACCCATATTGGACTCTTATTAGATTTAGTGGATGTAGGTTCAAGTTTAAGTCAATTTAGGTTCAACTTGGTTTTGATTTAGACTCAACATGACCTTGGTTTGAATTTGAGTTAGACTTGACCCGATTAGGGTTTTGTTTGACCTTAATTTAATCTAATTAAGGTTTGAATCAAATTTGCTTTGACTCAATTAGGGTTTAATTTGAACTTAATTTAACCCAACTATGGTTTGATTTAAATCTAGTTAATCCAATTAGAGTTTAGTTTGAATTTAATTTGGTCTTGGATTGATCCGATTTGAACCTAATTGGGGTTAGGCTAAACTAATTTGGTTTGGATTAACTCAATTGAGATTTGAGTCTAGTTTAATATAAGTTTTAGTATATGTATTTGATTGACTTAAGTCCATTTAGTGATTCATTCGAGTCAATATAATTTTATTTGCTCAATATGATTGAATCACTTTATTTTAATTAATGTAGTTCAAAAGCCCTCAGGCTGTCATGATAAATTTGGGCGAGCCTATGTGTTAACCTGCAATCAATTTGGATTTTCAGCAAGCTCGCAACCTGGCCTTGATGTAGGCATTCAACAAGTTTGTAAATTAGTCTTAGTTCAAAAATATAATCAACGAGCCTGCAAGTTGGCCTTGGTTTGAATAGAATTTGGTGAGCTCACAAGCTGGTGTTAGCCCAAATAGACATTTAGCAAGTCCCTAGGTTGGCCTTAGTCTAAATAGACATTTAGCGAGCTCGTAAACTGACTTTAGTCCGAATAGACGTTCAACGAGCTTGTAAGCTAGCCTTAATCCAAATAGACATTCATCATGCTCGCAAGCTAGTCTTAGTTTAAATAAATATTCGGTGAGCTTGCAAGCCGGTCATAGTCTGAATAGATATTTGGTAAGCCTATAAGCTGGCTTTAGTCCAAAATTAGTGTCAACCGAGCCTGTAGGCTGGCCCTAAATTGAATTTAACTTTTGAATGAGACTACAGACTAGTCCTAAGTCGTGGTAGAGGTCTCTTAATACACAAGGCCATAGGTGGCCATAGTCGTGCTAGAGGTTCGTTGATGCGCAAAGTTGCGGATGGCTGTGATAGTAATGATGGTCATGCGAGCATAAACATGATGGAGATAAGCAAAACTATAGGTAGCCACAAGCATAAAGGATAAGCCAATTTGTCTTCCCTTTGAATTTTCTCCTCCAATTCTCCTTTAATGCCTTGAATTTTTTTAGCAACTCAACTTCTTCCTCCATTTTTTGCCAAAATTTCCTTCTTTTTTTTTATTCTTTCTCGTAGCAACTTCCTTTTTTTGGTTTTTTCTTTTTTCCTCTACTACTAAATTTTCTTTTTTTTTATTTATTTTTTAAGCTATCCTCAACAACAACTTTTTTCTTTTTCTTTTTTATTTTTCCTCTTCTTCCCAGGTTCCTTCCTCCTCCCTTATCTCCTCACTATAGTGTGGGATCAAAGTTGATCACTTGGGATAATAGAGATCCCATAGAGTGATCTCAAATCGTAAATCAAAATTTATTTTAATTTAAAATGTGATATTAGATATTATAGAAATATGATTTTTAATAGACGCAAACCCCTGTTATTAATTATCCTGATAATTATCAAGAACCTCCTAAAGTAAGAAACCTAGTTAATATAATAGAGACACAAAAAAGAAACGAAGACAGTATTTGATTAATTTTGAGAAATAGTACATGACTTAAGTAAGGGTATGCCCACTTTATAATGAATTTTAATATAGAGTTATAGAAATATAAAATGAATAGAGAAAGAGAAAGAGTGGAGACGAAGCAGATGTATGTTGTTGTCCCATTCCCCCTGCACTGGACCAATTGTCATCTGACTCGAATTGTGAAAGAGAAATGAGCGAAGTTTGAAGTATTTCCAATGGCTTTAAGCATCAGTGACAACTTCGTGATTTGAAGTATTTTCATACCTAATAAGGTATTAATAATAACTTCACTTGCGTTGAAGTATTTCTATTAACTAATAAGGCATTGCGATAACTCTGTTGACATTGAAGTATTTCTATAACCAATATGACATAGGCAATTATTTCATTTGGGTTGAAGTGTTTACATAGCCGATAAGTTGTAAGCGATAACTTCTTTAGTTTTTGAAGTAGTTCCATAACCAATAAGGTATAGACAATAACTTCTCTGATTTTGGTAGTGTCACCAATAGATTATGAGATTGGGTATGCTTTGAGAATTATATTGTCAACTACTTTTGGGGTTGACTAGCTTGAAGCATGCATCATCAATTATTTCTGGGGTTGACTAGTTTGAAAGGGCGTGTCGCTAATGATTTTTGGGATTGACTAGCTAAAAGGGTGCATCGCTAATGACTTCTAGGGTTGGCTAGTTTGAAGTGTGGCCAACAACTTTGAGTGCATTGTTGGTTGATTTCATTGATTTGGTAGCATTACTAATGGCCTAGGGAGTTGGCCTAGGGAGTTGGGTATAGATTTGAGGTATGACCAACAGCTTGGAGTATATTGACAATTAATGTTTTTGATCTAGTAATGTCACCAACGACTTATAACATTGGATATAGCTTGGAAGATGCATCGTCAATGGCTTTTAGAGTTGACTAGCTTTGAAGTGTGGCCAATGACTTTGAACATATTGGCAATTAACTTATTTAGTTTAATAGAGTCACCAATGACTTATGAAGTTGGATACAGCTTTGAAGTGTGACCAACTACTTGGAGCATGTTGATAATTAACTTTTTCTAAACAAGGCATTACAGCTGGCTAACTAAGCTAGTTCAAGCCTATCTTAGTTCAGTTTGATGTTAAGCATTGTCAATACTTTTGGGTTGGCTTAGCTTAGTCGTCAACGACTTTTGGGGCTTATTAGCTTCAAGTGTGACCAACGGCTTTAAGTGTGTTGGTAATAAACTTTTTGTGAATAAGACATTGTGGTTGACTAATTAAGCAAGTTTGAGCCTACCTTAGTTCAGTTTAAATTGAAGCATTGCTAATACTTTCAAGTTGGCTTAACTTTGATGTGTTGCTAAAGGCTTTTATAACATGCCTAGTAAGACTCAATTTGACTTTATTTAGTTCTATTTGAACCAATTTTGGTTTAGAATATGGTGATAATATCACTCGTTGTTCATAACCTTAAGAGTTTCAACACTCCCAGTAGGACTTAGTTTGGCCCCAATTAATTCCATCAGGACTAATATAATTCAGGTCCAAGTTCGATTTCATTTAATTTGAGTCTGTTTGACCTTATGTTGTACCTTTATTAAATTCAAGCTTGCTGAACTTTGGTTCAAGTTCAAATCAATTTAGTTCAAGTCAGTTTCAGCTCAGCCTGACTTGGTTATGGTATGACTTTGAGCTTGCTCTTTTAATTTGAACTTGATTTAATCTAATTAGAATTTTATTTGAATTTAGTTCAATCTAGATTGAATTTGATTTAAACTTAACTTGATTTTGAATTGACCTATGATTAGGATTGAGTATGAATTTATTTGTTTTAGGTTAACTCAATTTGAATTTTTTTGGAGTCCAGTTCAATTTGGATTTTAGTCCATCTATTTGATCGATTTAGGTCCATTTGAGCCAACTTGGTCTTTGTCCATTTGTTGTGATTGAGTTACTTCACATTAGTTAATTTGATTTGAGGATTCTTGGTTGTTTATGATGATTTTAGGTGGATCCATAGCCCAACTTCAAATGTGTAAATCTGAATGTTAGCTTAGTTTGTGAGCTCAAAAGTTAATTTATTACGAGTTTAAGGGTTAACTGGGTGTGAGTCTGAGGATTGACTTAAATGTGAGCTTAAAAGTTGGCTAAGTGCGAGCCTAAAAGTTAGTTGAGTGATAACCCGAAGGCTAATTGGGTGCGACCTCGACGATTGATTGAGTATGAGTTCGAAGGCTGGTTAAAGTGTGAATTTAAAGGTTGGCTGAATGCAAACTCAAAAGGCTGATTTAAATGTGAGCTTGAAGACTAGATAAGTGCAAGCCCAAAGGCTAGTTTAGTGTGACCCCGAAGACTGGTTGAATGTTAGTCCGAAAACTGGCTAAGTGCGAGCCTGAATGCTAGCTGAGTACTAGGCCAAAGGCTGGGTTGGATGCAAGTTTGAAAACTAGCTTAAACCCAAGCCTGACGGCTGGCTAAGTGCCAGCCGTCAGGCTAGCTGATATGAGCCTAAGAGCTGGCTTGGATATGAGCTCGAAGGCTAGCTGAGTGTGAACTCAAAGATTGATTGAGTACGAGCCTGAAAGCTGACTTAATGTGATGAAGATCCTCCATCTTTGAGGGGACGCGGGTGGCCACAGCGAGGTCATTGGTTTGCCATTATCATTGTCATCTTTGAGGGGCCTGTAGGTGACCGTAGTCTAGTCAATAGTTCGCCATCTTCTTCATCGTCTTCGAAGGATTGCAAGTGATCATGGTGATGTGAAGAGTCCATTGTCACACCAAAGACCGTGAGTGGCCGTGGTGTTAGAAAACTTATTATTATTATTTTTGCTGAATTTTATTTTATTTTTCTTATTTTTTAATGACAACAACTCTTTTTATTTTTTTTATATCTTTTTCTTATTCTTCTCCTTCAAGCCCAAAACTTTACTCCTCTATTTTAACGGAATTTTTTCCTTTTTTTTAACATAGAAATTTTTTTTTTCTTTTTTATCTCCTCTTCTTCTTCTCATGAGCGCCGTGCCTTGCTGCCTCCTTTGTTTTAGTCTTCTAGCAATTGGGTCAGGAGTAGCCCAGTTTCTCCTATTTCTCCTCTGGTTGGATCTGGCCAGAGATTGCCAGATCTGATCAGCCTTGGCCGCGGTGCGACAGGAGGCACCCTGCCCTCCCCTTTGTCGGTTGGATCCAGCCGAATCCCAACCGAGTTTGGTTGCTCTTTGCAGCGAGGCGAGCTTCTCGAAGGGGCAGAGAAGGTGTCAGGTGGAGTAGTGGAGGAGAAGAGACGGTGCTTGCTGCAGCGGCCTCTTTCGGTGAGGTGATGACGAAGATCCTGGCGACGCAAGTGGTAGCTTGTAGCATGGTGGAGCTGTTGTGGAAGGCTCAAGCCAGCGGAGGGGAGATGGAGGCTGAGAGCATCATTGAGGCCATAGGCTTCTTGGGAGAGCAACGGAGCTGTTCCTGTGTGGGTGCAACTGGCAGTGAGGTTCAGAGCAAGCCAACGTAGTCACCAACATGGAGGAGTTTGGGCGGAGCCTGTGGATGGGAGGGCCAGAGTGGAGGAGCTCTGGCGGTGATCAGCTTAGCAATGGGAGCTCTAGCAGAGTATGGCCATGTTGGAAGGGAGAGGGGAGGGCAGTGGGTCACCATGAGAGTAGCTAGGGTTTGGATCAGTGGCAGATGGTGACTGATAGAGACAAGCTTGCAATATTGAGGAGGAGAGCCGAGAAACACAAAAAAGAAGGAAAACCAAATATAAGATAAGATTCGACAATCTTCTTTTATTCTTATCCTTGAATTCTCCTTTTGCTTGGATGCTCCGAATACTAATCTTTTTTTCTAATTTTCTGATCTCTTCTCATCTCTGATCTCCTTTTATTTCTTGATTTGCAGATTCCATGGATTTTTATAGAACTTAAAGAGATAGAGTTATGCTGGAAACAATTTTTTTTTTGTTTGAATTTTGAATAATGAATGTGGATGTAGACAATATGCATAGGGCTTATTTAGAATTTGGATATGCTTAGGAAGAGATATGTGTAAATTCGTTTGTTGTAAATAATGATATCTTGAAAGTTATACTTATCTTGAAAATTAAAATTATAAAGGGGTTAGTTGCAAATTTGTTTCAAAAAATTAGATTAAATTATAATTTTATGATTTTCAAGGGGACTTTTCTATAAAAAGAACTTTTTATAAAGTTTTGAAATTTTCAAAGTCCTTTTTAAATTAAATTTAAATTTGGACTTATTCGTAAACAAAAATTTTTGATAGACTTATTTATAAATAGTTAAAATTTTAGGGGCTTATTTATAAATAAAAAATTTTGGAGGGGTTTATTTGTAAATGTCGGATTTCATAGGGAATAAATCATAATTATTGATTTTTTGAGGAGTTTATTTGTAAACTTAAATTTTGCGATTTATTATTTTGAGATTTTATTTAATTTTTTAGCTAAATTCTTATTCTAGGGACCTATTTGTAAAAGAAATTCGTCCAAAGACCCATTTATAAAGGTTTATTCAATCCAGGGGCCTATTTGCAAAATTCTCATATTTTATCATTTTGGCCCAATATTTAGATGAATTTTGGATATAATTTTGGTCTAAAAATCCAGCCAAATTAGCCTATTTGAATTAGGTCTAACTTGAGCTCAAATTTTCCAATGATTCAAGTTCAAATTTAGTTTTTTTTTGTCAAATTTGGATACCATTTAAGCATGACTGAAATCCATATTTGAGTTATAATTTAGTAATATATAAGTCTCAATTTTAATTATATTTCAATTAAGTTTGATTGTGGTAAAAAGCACATCAAACAAATTGCGCATTTGTAGCCTCTTTTTGAGTTCTGGTGAGAGGAGAGGGTGCGAACAATTTTCAAGTACTTGGTCCAACATTAACATTTTAAGGGTTGACTATATGGGTTTGATTTGCCACACGAGAGTGGATTTAGATTGCTATGTAGGAGTGAACTTATTTTACCACATGAGAGTGGACTTAGTTTGTTACATGGAAGTGAACTTAAATTTTCATGTGAAAGTAGACTTCGTTTGTCACATAAAAGGTGACTTAAGTTGCCACATGAAGTAAACTTAGCTTGCCATGTTGAAGAGGACTTAAATTAGTATATGAAAGTAGATTTAAGTTGTTTGTGAAAGTGGACTTAGGTTGCCACTTAAAAGCAGATTTGATTTGTCATGTGAAAGTAAACTTAATAGATTATGTAAATGCAAGCTTAATGGCCACGCAAGATGGATAGAGTTTTGTGTCCATTCTTTGCCTTGAGAAACATAGAGTGCATGTTTTACTGAGCGTTCCTTTTTAAGAAAATCAGACGTTCCATCATAGATAAAACATAGACTCTTTAGTTATTATGGTTGTTGCCCCCAGGGCTTAGGCATAATACCTTTTGAGAAATTGATCATTGATTGGTGGCATAGGCCTTTCCCCCTTATCATCGATCAGTTGGTAGGATCCCCCTTCAAATATCCTTTCAATACTATAAGGGCCTTCCCCATTAAGCTCGAATTTACCTTTCGTGTTTCGGTTCAGCATTATGATGGGTCTTCTCAGAATTAAAACCATTTCTCTCTTTTGGAAGGACCTAACTCAAGCCATCTTATTGTAGGCCCTGACCATTTGTGCTCGATACATTTTCAGATTTTGCTATGCCACAAGCCTTGTGTTATCCAAAGAGTTTAGCTAATCGAGGTGAAGACTATTCGGAAAATCCGGATTCGAGACACCATAAAGCCAACAACCTCCACCTTGGCTTGAATGATCTTATTCTCTGAATTTGAATCTTCAATAGATGTCTTTGCCATTATCTCCTGGGATAGGATCAAAGACCTTGAATATTGATCAAGTCCAAGTAGAGCTTGAACTTATCGATCGGAATCACCTTCGTCAACATATCTACAGGATTTCTTGAAGTATGAATCTTTTGTAAAGAAATCTTGCCATCTTCAATAATATCCCAAATAAAATGAAATCGAACATCTATATGCTTTGATCTGTCGTGGTACATTTGGTTCTTCGCAAGGTGTATGGCGCTCTGACTGTCGCAAAAAATAGGAAGAACATATTGAGAAAAATCAATTTCACTTGCCAAACCTTTTAGCCATAGAATTTTTTTGACGGCTTCTGTAGCTACCATATACTCAGACTCTGTTGTAGATAATGCTACAGTTGACTGTAGGGTACACCTCCAACTAATAGGTCCTCCACAAAGAGTGAAAAGATAACCAGTGAGGGATCGGTGTCGATCAAGATCTCCAGCATAGTCTGAATCGACGTAGCCAATAATTTTGGCCTCTTACACTGTGTTCCTGTTGAAATATAAACCAATATTAAGAGTACCTTTGATATATCTTAATAGCCATTTTATGGCCTACCATTACTCTTTTCCTGGATTTGTCATGTAACGACTAACAACGCTGATTGCTTGTGCAATATCAGGTCTTGTGCATACCATAGCATACATTAGACTTCCAACAACACTTGAAAATGGGATGTTCTCCATGTATGCATGCTCTTCATCTGTAGAAGGACATTGTTGAGCTGAAAGCCTGAAGTGAGATGCCAAAGGAGTACTGACGGGTTTTGAATTCTGCATGTGAAAATAAGAAATAATCTTCTTGAGATACTTGCTCTGTTTGAGCCATAATTTTCCATGCTTTCGATCTCAATCAATCTCCATAACGAGAATCTTCCTTGCAGCACCTAAATCTTTCATCTCAAATTCCTTTTTAATTTTACACTTTAAATCATTCAGTAGAGATATGTCTTGAGTAGCGATAAGAATATCATAAACATAAAGAAGCAATATAATAAATGAGTTATTGGCATGCATCTTAAAATAAACATAGCAATCATGTTTGCAGTGGATGAAATCTTGTCCCAGCATAAAACTGTCAAACCTTTTATACTATTGCCTTGGAGACTGTTTCAAACCATAAAGTGATTTGTTCAACTTGCAGACAAAATTTTCCTTGCCTTCTTGGATGAACCCTTCAGGTTATTGTATAAAAATTTATTCTTCTAATTCTCCATGCAGAAAGGCAGTTTTGACATCAAACTATTCTAACTCAAGATTATGAAAAGCAACTAACGCAAGTAGAAAACAAATAGATGTGTGTTTAACCATAGGAGAGAAAATTTCATTAAAGTCAACACCCTCCTTTTGTGAATACCCTTTTGCAACTAAACGGGCCTTGAATTTAACACCATCTATCTCAGAGAAATCCTCTTTCTTTAGAAATATCCACTTGCAACCAATTGCTCTTTTACCTTCTGGTAATTTCACCAAATCCCAAGTATGGTTCTTTTGAAGGGAATCCATCTCTTCATTCATAGCAGCTTGCCACTGAGAAGAATTCTTATCCTGCACTGCTTCTTTATAGGAAGAAGGATCACCACTGTCAGTAACTAAAGCAAAAGCTACCATATCTTCAAAACCATACCTCTCAGGTGGTTTTATTTTTCTTTGAGATCTTTGAAGTGGAGTCTTTTCAGAAACTTGATTCTTAGAATTTTCTTGAGAGTTGGGCATATCCTGAATATCTTCTTTTGAAGGAACTACATACTCCACCTCCACTTGTATTATATCATTGGGATCTTTCTTGAGAGATTTTAGCATAACACTTTCATCAAATACTATATCTCTCTCAATAATTACATTTGAAATAGTAGGATCCCACAAACGATAGCCTTTGACGCCTTTGGCATAACCCAGGAAAATACACTTTTTGGAACGTGTATCTAACTTATTCTTGCTAATATGCAAATAAGTAGGGCAACCAAAAATCTTTAAAGAAGAATAATTTGCAGGTTGACCAGTCCATACCTCTTCAGGAGTCTTGCAATTAATGGCTGTTTGAGAAGAGCAATTCATAATGAAGCATGCTGTATTGACTGCTTCTGCCCAAAAATCTTTATCAAGATTAGCTGTACTGAGCATACTACGTGCTTTCTCCAACAAGATTCTGTTTATCCTTTCGGCCACACCATTTTGTTGAGATTTTTCTAGGATGGTAAAGTGGCGTTTGATGCCTTCATCTTCACAGAATTTGAGAAACTCTATTGATTTGTACTCTCCGTCATTATCACTTCTGAGGTATTTGATTTTTCTGCCAGTCCTTTTTTCAACTGAAGTTTTCCACCGTTTGAAAACAGAAAACACTTCGGCTTTGTGATGCAAAAAATAAATCCACACTTTTTTGAAAAAATCATCAATAAAACTGACAAAATAACGAGCACCAGATTTTGATGGAATAGGAGAGCACCACACATCAAAATGAATATAATCAATTAAGCCTTTAGTGCAATGAATACCGGTGTTAAACTTTACCTTGGACTGTTTACCATAGAGACAATACTCGCAGAAATCCAATTTGTATGAGTTGAGGCCTTTTAGTAATTTTCTTTTGTTAAGCTCACTTAAACCTTGCTCACTCATATGACCGAGACGCATATGCCATAATTGGGTTATATTAGAAGAAAAAGTCTGAGAAATTATTGTTCCACCTGTAATGGTTTTTCTTACTAACTTATATAAATTTCTATGCTTTAGGCCCTTCATCACTATCAATGAGCCTTTAGCAACCTTAAGAACTCCACCTTTAACAGAATACTTATAACCAGAAGAATCCAAAGCACCTAAAGAGATCAAATTCTTTTTCAAATCAGGAATATGTCTAACATCAGTAAGAGTTCTAATAATATTATCAAACATCTTAATTTTGATTGTTTCAATTCCAACAGTTTTGCATGGATTGTTATTACCCATCAAAACCAAACCACCATCATAGGACTTGTAGTCTTCAAACCAATCCTTATTAGGACACATGTGGTAAGAACAACCAGAATCAAAAATCCAAATATCATGGTAACAATCAAAATTAGAACTAATAGAGAGAACGTTACCCAAATTATCATCAGAACTCCCTTCAACAACTGACACTTGTTCTTTGGCTTGCTCTTTAAATTGAGATTCTCTTTCTTTCTTTGCTTTGAGCTTCCAACAATCTTTAATTGTATGTCCCATCTTCTTACAATACTTGTAGTTTATTTCTTTGGATTTGGATCTAGAACGACCTGTTCTTAATCTTTCTTTGGTACGACCTCTGACAATTAATGCTTTTGAGTGTGACACATCCCCTCCAATCTTTTTCAAATATTCATTAGATAGAAGGACAGCAGAAATATCGTCAAATTTCAAATCTTTCCCATACATGAGAGTAGTTTTAAGATTCTTAAGAGAAGGAGGTAAGGACGATAATAAAATAATTGTCTTATCTTCATCTTCAATTTTAACATTAATGCTTAACAATTGAGAGACAAGTTTATTGAAAGCATTAAGATGATTAACTATATTCGTACCTTCTATCATTCGAAAATTGAAGAGCTTCTGCTTTAAATAAACTCGATTTGATATAGACTTACTCATATACTGTTTCTCCATTTTTTTCCATAACACTAAAGGTGATGTTTCATTAAGAAATGGATAGAGTACCTCATCGGTGAGACTGAGGATGATTGTGCTATGTGCACTAGCCTTCTGATTTTTCCAAACACTTTTAGCGATATCTTCAGGCTTGACGTCCTCCAATGTATTTCTCAATCATTGTTGAGTAAGAATTGTACGAACTCTTGCTTGCCAAATAGGGAATTCTTGCTTTCCATTGAATTTCTCTATATCGAACTTCGTAGTAGACATATTGAACTAAGCTCTGATGCCACTTGTTGTGGAAAATATCGATGTCCACCATAATTCACGATATAGAGGAAGAACAGAAAAGAGGAAAAGATAGCACACAAGAGATATATGTGGGGAAGATAATCCAGAGGATATTGTATTGATGAGAAGAGAAAGAGAAGATTACAATGATGGAGACGAAACTCTAATATCACCAACTCTCATAAAAGACTAAGTAGCCTAACCGTCACAAGATGTATTAAGAGTATTGATCTATATATATCTTTCTCACTCTATATTGAAACCCTTACATCAATGGTGTATTTATAGATGTGGCCTAATGATGTTTAAGTCAAAGTAGAAGACTGACTCAAATAAGACTTCTACTGATTTAAGTCTTCTAATAGAAGATAAATCTAGATAAGGATTAGGCCCACTAAATAACTTCCTAATATAATTAAGACTATCTGAAAAATCCGGATTCGAGACACCATAAAGCCAACAGATCCGACCGTCTCCCAATCAGATCCTATTGCTTTTTGTGTTGAGGTGAGCTTCTTGAAGGGGCAGAGGAGGTGTTGGCGGAGCAGTGGAGGTGCTCGGCGGCGGCCTCTTCTAGTGAGGTGATGACGATGATCTTGGTGATACAAGTGGCTGCTTGCAGCATGGCAAAGTTGTTGTGGGAGGCCCAAGCTAGTGGAGGGGAGGTAGAGGTTGAGAGCATCATCAAGCCCATCGACTTCTTCAAAGAGCAATAGAGCTGTTCCTGAGTGGGTGCAAGTGGCGGTTAGGTTTAGAGCAGGTCGATGTAGTGGCCAGCACGGAGGAACTTGGGTGGAGTTTGCAAATGGGAGGGCTACAGCGGAGGAGCTCTAGCAGTGATAGGCTTACCAATGGGAGCTCTGGCAGGGTGTGGCCATGGTGGAAGGGGGAGGGGGCAGCAGGTCAACATGGGTGCAACTAGGGTTTGGGTGTGGATGACAACTGATTAAGATGAGCCTAGAATTTGGGGAGGAGGAGAGTAGAGAAACATAGAAAAGAAGGAAAACTAAATACAAGATAAGATTCAACAACCTTTTTTTGTTCTTAGCCTTGAATTCTCTGCTTGCTTGGTTGCTCCAAATACTAATCTTTCTCCCAATTTTCTAATATCTCCTCGTCTATGATCTCCTTCTATTTCCTGAGTTATAGGTTCCATGGGTTTTTATAGGGCTTGAAGAGATAGAGTTAGACTGAAAATAAATCTTTTTTTATTTGAATTTTGAATGATAGATACGAATGTAGATATATTTGAATAGGGTTTATCCAGAGTTTGGATGTGCTTGTGAAGATATATGTATAAATTCATTTGTTATAGATGATAAAATTCTAAAAATTATACTCATCCTGAATATTAAAATTATAAAGGGGTTATTTACAAGTTTTTTTGAATAATTAGACTAAATTATAATTTTATAATGTTTAGGGGTCATTTCTATAAAAAAGGACTTGTTTGTAAAGTTTTGAGACTTTCAGGGTCTTTTTTGAATAAAATTTGAAATTATTTATAAATAAAAATTTTTGACGTACTTATTAACAAATAGTTGAAATTCTAGGGGCTTATTTATAAATAAAAAATTTTAGAAGAGTTTATTTACAAATTTTAGATTTCATAAGGATCAAATCATAATTATTGATCTTTTGAGGGGTTATTTGTAAATTCTAAATTTTGTAAGACTGATTTATAATTTTGGAATGTTATTGAATTTTTCACAAAATTCTTACTCTAGAGATCTATTAAAGAAAAATCCAGCTAAGGACATATTTATGAAGGTTTATTTAATTCAGGAGGCTATTTGTAAAATTCTCGCATTTTATCATTTTAGCCTTAGTTTTAGATGAATTTTGGGCCTAATTTTAGTCCAAAAATCTACCTCAATTAGCCTATTTGGATTAGGCTTAGTTTGAGCCTAAATTTTTCAATGATTCTATTTTTGGTCAAACTCAAATACAATTTAAGTCTAACTCAGACCCACATTTGAGTCATTTTTTAGTGACATACAAGCCTCAATTTTAATCATATTTTAATTAATTTTGATTATGACAAAAATCAACTCAAACACATGGACTCCTTCACTAAGCCACCATCTTCATGCTTCTCATGATTAAATCTAGTCAACTTTGGTTGGATCCGACCTTGTAGTCAACTGGGAGTGGAAGCTCCAGCTCCCCTCTACTCGTGGGTATAATCGAGTGGCCACCTTCTCACTTCTTCACAGTCAGATTTTGCCAACTCCAGCCATATCCAACCTTGTAGCAAATCGGGAGCGAAAGTTCTGGTTCTCCTCCACTTATAGGTTTAGCTGACGGAGTGTAGCCCCACGAAGCCCATCGAGGTGTGTGGCTAGAGAGGTAGATGGCCAAGGTTGGTGCTCAATGGTGAACACCTTGAAGGAGGTACAAGCTCAATGAGGTGCATCAAAGTTGGTCACTCGATGATGGTGTAGGGTCACTGGTAAGTAGTAGTGATGGCTGTGGTGAGGTCTGAGCGAGTAGAGCATGACCTTGGGGTGTGGGAGATGAAGCCCAAGCACAACACTAAGGGGTCATTTGGTTGGGGGTCAAGGTCAAGGTCAAGGTCAAAACTAGTGAACCACTTTTATAAACTAATATCTTTTTGTCAAAATTAAAGCTTCAATAATTTAAAGTTCAAAAAATTATTTAATTTTTTATCATAATTTAATTTAATAATAGTATAAAATAATAAATATTAATTTTATAAGAAAAAAATAATTTTAAAACGAGCTGATCCTGATCCTGATCCCAAAATAAACGGGGCCTAAGGCTGCAAGGAGACTTCCTTAGGAGATGAGGGTTGGCCTTCATTAGTGGCATGATAGCAGGCTTGGTGTGGTATGCAACAGTGATTTAGGCTACAGTGGGTGGCAGGTAATGATATGGCGGTGGCGAGCTCATTGTTGATTGGGATCCCTCGTAGATGATGATCAAAGCTTGAGGAGGTGTCAATTCAGGAGTGCCAATAAGAGAGGTAATGGTCGAGTCCGGCCATCTCCAGCCAGACTCGACCCTTGGTGGGACGGGAAGTAGCAAGGTGCAAGCTTTTTTTGGAGGAAGAAGAAAGCCAAGAGGGAGATCAATAAAAGAGAATTGAAAAAAGGTGGGAGTTACCTTATTTTTGGGTTCCTCTAATCTCTTTTCAATTTTTGATTTCTTCTCATTGATATCCTATCTTTTCTCATTTTGATTTCCTTATTTTTCTATTATCCTTCTCTCTTTGTGGTGTTAAAATGTTTATATAGGGTTCAAGTTCAATAAGATCAAGTTGGTTCAGAAATAATTTCTTTCTATTTAAATTTTTGAATAATAGATATGGTTGTAGATGGATATGGATGCGGCTTATCTTGAGTTTGGATGAATTTGTGAGAAGATATGAATAAATTAGTTTGTTGTAAATGACAATAAGTTCAAAGTTGTACTCATCTCAGACATTGAATTTATAGATGAGTTATTTACAATTTTTTTAAAAAATTAGACTAATATTATAAGTTTATGATTTTCAGGGAGTATTTTTGTAAAAAGGACTTATTCATAAAATTATAAAACTTTCAAAGTCCTTTTTGAACATAATATGTACTTATTTGCAAAAAAAAATTATGGGACTTATTCGCAAAAAGTAGGGATTTTCAAAGGTTTATTTGTGAAAATTTTTTTTGAGGGGTTTATTCGTAAACCCTAGATTTCATAAGGATTGAATTATAATTATCTTTTGAGAAATTTATTTATAAATCCTAAATTTTGCGAAAACTAATTTGTAGTTTTAATGTTTCATTGGATTTTTTTCTCAAAATTTTAATCTCAGGGACTTATTCGTAAGAAAAATTTGATAAGAGACCTTTTCGTAAGAATTTATTTCATCTAGGGGTCTATTTATAAAATTCTTGTATTTTTCATTTGACCCAGATTTTAAATAAATTTTGAGCCCAATTTTAGTTCAAATATATGGCCCACTTAGCCCATTTGAACTAAGTTTAGGTTAAGCCCGAATTTCTCACTAATTCAGATTCGAATTAAACTCAATTTTTAGCTAAACTCGGATGTAATTTAAGTTTGACTGAGACCCGCATTTGAGACATAATTTAGTGGCATACAAGTCTTATTTTTAATTATATTTCAATCAAAATTTAATTGTAACAAAAATCACCTAAAATATTTATCTGAAGGTTACAAAGTTGTTCGAGTTCGGACAACCGAATTCAAAAGATCGGGCATTTGAACCACGTCATAGAAGCTCGTTAATGCTATGGCCATTTGTAGTCTCTCTTTGTAGTCACTTGTAATGCTTTGTGCATCAACGAACCTTTATCACCACACGGTCACCTGTGACTTTGTGGATCAACAAGCTTCCATAACTACCATAGCCACTAATGGTTTTGCGCCTCAATGGACCTTTATCACCATTGTGATCACCTGTGGCTCATTACATTCATAGGCCAGCCTTTCGGTCAGTAGCATTCATAGGCTAGCCTTTGGGCCCACCTAAACTATAGGCTAGCCTCAGGCCCATTGAAACCATAAACTAGCCTTTAGGTTTGCTAAAACTATAGACCAATCTTTGGGCTCACTATATTCATAGGCTAGCCTTCAAAGCTCTCGCAACTATAGGTTAGCCTTTGAGCCTGCCGCATTCATAACCTTCGAATCTACTACAACTATAGACCAGCCATTGAGTCTACTGCAATTATAGATCAGCTTTCAAGCCTGCCACATTTATAAATCAACCTTCAAGCCAATCGCATCCATAGGCTAACCTTTGGGCCTGCCATAACTATAGGTCAACTTTTGAGCCAGCCGTATTCATAGGCCAGTTTTCAGGTTCACCGCAACTATAGGCTAATCTTCAAGCCTGTTGCATTCATAGGCTAGTCTTTGGGCCCACTACAATTATAGGCCAGCCTTTGGGCCCTTTGTATTCATAAGTCAGTCTTCAAGTCTACCATAATTATAAGTCAGCATTCAGGCTTGCCGCAATTATAGGCCAGCCTTCAAGCTTATCAAATTAAGTCAGCCCTTGGGCCCACATCTCTAAGCTAGCTTTTGAGCTTGCCAACCAATCTAACTTAGGACTTACACATCTAAGGCCAGCTTGAAGGCTTGCCTATATTTATTATTATAGCCCAAGGACTCTCAAATTAAATTGATTGATATGAAGTGACTCAATCACATTGGATTCAATAAGAACAAATGACCACAACTAAATTGACTTAGATGTACCACCAAATGGATAAATAGATGGGTTAAAATTCAAATTGAACGAAATCCAAAATCCAAATTGAGTTAATCGAAACCAAATTAACTCAAATTTAACCCTAATCAGGTTCAAATCAAGTCAATTCAATATCAAATCAAATTCAAATCAAACTCTATTTTGGTCAAACTAAATTCAAGTCAAACCCTAATTGGGTTAAGTCAAGCTCAAACTGAAAGCTAATCAGGTCAAATCGAGCCCAATGACAAGCCAAAACATGGCCAAACCTGAATTATAATCAAGCTAAACCAAATTAACTTAAACTTGAATCAAAGTCTATTAAAATGGAAACTTGAACCTAATGAAGATTCATTATGGGTTGAACCCAAATTCATCAATAGGTTGAAACAAAATTTATTAAGGGTTGGGTCTAATATCCATTGAGGATCTGTCCAATAAAATCCTGCCAAGAACTTGGACCCAAAATTTATTTAAAATCCATTAACAAATTGATAAAGGTCCAACACAAAGCTAATCTTGACTCGAATTGAATAAAACCAGACTCGAGTCAAAATCAAGTTCTAAATATTGAATTAAATCAAATCAGACTCAAATCAAAGTTGAGTTCTGAATATTGAAATGAATCAAGTCAAACTTGATCCAAATCAAGTTTTAAATATAAAATTGAATCAAATCAAACTCGAATCAAAGTCAAGTCCTAAATATTAAACTGAATCAAATCAAACTTGATCTGAATGATTTGAATCAAGTTTTAAACCTTGAATTAAATCAATTTAGACTCAATAATCAAAATAGAGTTTTGAATATTATGCTGAATCCAAACCAAACTCAAACCTGAACCAAATTAGTCCAAATAGAATTAGACAAATTCAAACTGAGTCCCATTGGATGTGCTAAACCTTAGGTAACACTCCAGGGCTAGAATAATGGGTGATATTATCATCTTGATCCAAACCAGAGCTAGTTCAAATAGGACCAAACTAGATCAAATTGAGTCCTATTGGGTATGCTACAAAAGTCGTTGGTAGCAGCCAAGGCTATAACCAACTCCACAAGCAGTAGGTAATGCTACTTTAAAACCAAAGAAGTTATCACCTATATCTCATCAGTTATGAAAATACTTCAAACTTATGAAGTTATCGGTTATACCTCATTGGCTATAGAAATACTGTAAATTTATGAAGTAATCACCTACGCCTCATTGACTATGAAAATACTTCAAAATTAAAGAAATTATTGATTATGCCACATTAGTTATGGAAATACTATAAACTCATGAAGTTATCGCTTATACCTCATTGACTATAGAAATACTTCAAACTCATAAAGTTATCACTTACGCCTCGTTGACTATAAAAATATTTCAAACTCAAAAGTTATCACCTATATCCTATTATCTACAAAAATACTTTAAACTCAAGATATTATCACCTATGTTTCATTGGTTATGAAAATATTTCAAATCAAAAAAGTTATTACCAATGCCTTATAGGGCTATGGAAACACTTCAAATCTCAAAATTATCACTTACGCCTTATTGACTATAGAAATACTTCAAACTCATAAAGTTATCACTTATGCTTCATTGGCTATAAAAATACTTCAAAACTCATGAAATTATTACCTACGTTTTATTCGCTATGAGAATACTTTAAACTCATGAAATTATCGCTTATGCCTCATTGGTTATGGAAAAATCTCAAAATAAAAAAAATTATCACCAACATCTTATCGACTATGGAAATACTTCAAAACTCAAAACTATCACCTATGTCTTGTTGGTTATGAAAATACTTCAAACTCACAAAGGTATCATCTATACCTCATTAGCTATAAAAATACTTTAAAATCAAAGAAATTATTATCTATGTCTCATTGGTTATAAAAACACTTTAAAATTAAAGTTATCACTTACGCCTCATTGAATATGGAAATACTTCAAAATCAAAGAAGATATTATCTATACCTCATTGGCTTGGAAATACTTCAAAATTAAAGAAAGTATTATTTACACCTCATTAGTTATGAAAATACTTTAAAATCAAAGAAATGATCACCAATACCTTACCGGCTATGGAAATACTTTAAATCTCAAAGTTATAGCTTATGTATCATCAGGTATGAAAATATTTCAAATTCATAAAGTTATCACCTACACCTCATTGGCTATGAAAATGCTTTAAGCATATGAAGTTATCATCTATGCCTTATTAGCTAGATAAATATTTTAAACTTAAAAAAGTTATCACTTACACCTCATTGGGTATAAAAGTATTTTAAATTTATAAAGTTATCACTTACATCTCATCGGCTATGAAAATACTTCATAATCAAACCTATGAAGTTATCACTTATACCGTATTACCTATAGAAAAACTTTAAACCTATGAATTATCATCAATGCCTTATTGGATAACGAAAAATAAATGAAGTTATCACCTATACTTTTTTAGTTATGAAAATACTTCAAATTTATGAAGTTATCACCTATGCCTTATTGGTTATGCAAACACTTCAAAAAAATAAAGTTATCACCTACGCCTCATTATTTATAGAAATACTTCAAACTTATGAAGTTATCGCTTATGCCTCATTAGGTATAGAAACATTCAAAATTAAATAAGTTATTACTTACTACACCTCATTGGCAATGGAAATACTTTAAACTCATAAAGTTATCACTTACACCTCATTGTCTATAGAAATACTTCAAACTCATGAAGTTATTTCTTATATCTTATTGGCTATAGAAATACTTTAAACTCATGAAACTATTACTTACACCTCATTGGCTATAAAAATACTTTAAACTCAAGAAGTTTTTGCTTATGCCTCTTTGGCAATAGAAACACTTCAAACTCATGAAGTTATCGTTGAAGTCTCATTAGGTATAGAAACACTTCAAACTCATGAAGTTATCACCTACACCTCATTGGGTATAAAAATACTTCAAACTCATGAAGTTATTACCTACATATTATTGGCTATGAAAACACTTCAAATTCATAAGTTATCACCTACACCTCACTAGTTATAAAAGTATTTCAAAATAGAAGAAGTTATTGCTAATGCCTTACTAGCTATGGAAGTTCTTGTTTATGCTATATTGGTTATGGAAATACTTTAAACTCATGAAATTATCACCTATGTCTCATTGGCTATAAAAATATTTCAAAATCAAAAAAGTTATCGCCAATGCCCTACTAACTATAGAAATACTTCAAACCTCGAAGTTATTGTTTATGTCTCATTGACTATGGAAACACTTCAAACTTATGAAGTTGTTACCTATGTCTCGTTGGCTATGATACTTAAAGCTTATAAAGTTATCATTTATATCTTATTGGCTCTGAAAATAGTTTAAAATAAAAAAAATTATCACCTACGTCTCATTGGTTGTGGAAACACTTCAAAATTTAAAAAGTTATTGCTTACGTCTTATTATCTATGAAAATACTTCAAAATAAAAAAAGTAATTACCTATATCTTATTGGTTATGAAAATACTTCAAACTCATGAAGTTATCACCTATGCCTCATTGGCTATGGAAATATTTCAAAAATCAAAGAAGTTATCGCCAATGCCCTACTGACTATAGAAATACTTCAAACCTCAAAGTGATTGTTTATACCTCATCAGCTATGAAAATATTTTAAACTCATGAAGTTATCACCTACACCTCATTGTCTATAAAAATACTTGAAACTCATAAAGTTGTTACCTATGCCTCATTAGCTATAGAAACACTTCAAAATCAAAGAAGTTATCACTTATAGTTTATCGACTATGAAAATACTTCAAATTCATGAGGTTACCACCTATGCCTTATCAGCAATGGAAATTCTTCAAAGTCAAATCTATGAAGTTATCACTTATACTTCATTGGCTGTAGAAACACTTTAAACCTATAAAGTTATCACTAATGCCTTATTAGCTATGGAAATACTTCAAAACAAATGAAGTTATTACTTATACTTTTTTTACTATGGAAACACTTTAAACTTATAAAGTTATCACCTATGTCCTATTAGTTATGCAAACCCTTCAAACAAACAAAGTTATTACCTATGTCTTATTGGCTATAAAAACACTTTAAACTCATTAAATTATTATTTACGCCTCATTGGGTATAGAAATACTTCAAACTCATAAAGTTATAATTTACCCTCATTAGCTATAGAACCACTTCAAACTTTTGAAGTTCTCACTTGTACCTCATTGGCTATAAAAACGCTTCAAACTTATGAAGTTATCACTTATGCCTCATTAGCTATAAAAATACTTCAAACTCATGAAGTTATTGATTATGCCTAATTGGCTATAGAAATACTTTAAACTTATAAAGTTATTAATTATGTCTCATTGTCTATAGAAATATTTTAAATTTATGAAGGTATCATTTAAACCTCATTGACTATAAAAATACTTTGAACTTATGAAGTTATTGCTGAAGTCTCATTAGCTATAAATTTTTTCAACTCATAAAATTATGCTGAAGTCTCATTAGCTATAGAAATATTTTAAACTCATGAAGCTATTGCTTAAGTCTCATTAGCTATAGAAACGCTTCTAACTCATAAAGTTACCACTTATGGCTTATTGGATATAGAAATAATTCAAACTCATGAAGTTATCACTTATGCCTCATTGACTATAGAAACACTTTAAAGTCATGAAGTTATTACTTACATCTCATTGAGTATAGAAATATTTCGAACTCATGAAGTTATCATTTATACCTTATTGGCTATAAAAACATTTTAAATTCATAAAGTTATCGCATACGTTTCATTGGCTATAAAGACACTTCAAACTCATGAAATTATTACATATGCCTTATCGACTATGGAAATACTTTAAACTCATGAAGTTATCACTTACACCCCATGGGCTATGGAAAGACTTAAAAATTAATAAAGTTAACATCCATACCTCATAGGATAAGGAAATACTTCAAACTTAGGAAGTTTTCGCCAATTCTCAAAGCCATTGGAAACACTTCAAGCCTCATCTATCCTTTTAAGTCCTACTGGATGGCACCATCAATATTTACCAAGGATCAAGGCAAGACCCATTTGAGTTATATATCAAATGATTTAGCGTATGGGAGTGGGGTAGCAACACATATTAGAGCTTCTTCTCCACTCTTCTCTCTTTTTTATTTTTTCTATAATTCCATGCTCAAATTCAATGTAAAGTGAGAGTACACCCTTACTCGAGCCATGTACCATTTCTCAAATCAATCAATATCATATTTTTCTTTTTTTATTTGTGTCTATATTTTATTAGGTAGGTTTCTTGTTTTAGAAGGTTTTTGACACCTATCGGCATAATTAACAATAGGGGGCTTGCGCATATTGAAAGTCAAGGTTTCCATAATATCTAATAGTGTACTCAAATTAAAATACATTTTGATTTATGCATCGAGATCACTCCTCATGTTCTCCACCATCCCGAGATATCAAAATTAATCCCACAGAGGACTTTAGCAATATTAACATCATTAACTTTAACAAACTGTATTTCACTATCAGTGGCTACTATTTTTTACAAATTCTTCATATTCAAATCCCTGTGAGAAAGAGATACAAGCAGAAGGAAGAAGAGTGAAGTGAATGAAGGTAGTAGTAGCATTATTATTTGAAAATACCAAATTATCAACTTCAAATTCATCCTTCATCATGCAGGTGAAAATTCACTTATACCTCAAAGTTGTCAAAGAAGCCAACTACAAATATCTGATGTCATTTAAGGAACTCTTCTGCTTCAACTACAGAAGTTAGTCTCATAATTGGTGCACCCATTTTCTTTCTCGTCCAAACCACTATATCCTCCCTGGTAAAAAAACAAAAACTAAATTGGGATAAACAAAATTTAAACACAGAATCTTGCATATAATACTAATATGATGTATGACATGAACTCTTCTATAAATGTTAGAAGTAGTCTTGCCATCAATGGAACTCATGGGACATTTGAACCAGCACTTAGTGCAACAAATTTCGAATGCAAGAAACCATATCAAGAAAGAAATTTTCACATCAAAACAAGCAATCAAAAACACAGGTGAGAGTTGAAAGCAAAAATGAGATACCACAGATTTTTTCTGCGAAATAAATGTGTTCACGAGTAGAAATAATGAATATTTGATTCTGAAAATGACAGCCCATTGATTTAATTGCTACATTTCTCAACTTACATGCTAACAAAATGTGTGAGAAAATCAGGCAAACCAAGTCACAACACTAACAGAAATCTCACCCAAACATGTAATCCACAAACACACAACGTGTAAATTTCTTTGTATTATTGATTGTCATTCTTAAATTATCAAGAGTCTCTTGATGATATTTCACATTTAAACCAAGCAATTGCCAATCTGAAAACCAATCCAAATTACCTCTTTGATAAAAAATTCTCAGCATTAAAATGCATAAATAAAATCTTAGATTTCTTGAACCTTTTCTTGAACCTGAAATCCCTACCTTTAAACAAGCTTCAATCACCTCAACAGATTATGACTTTTGCCCTAGTGTCCCAACAATCTTGGTGAGTGATGGAAAATGGACTGCTCATGGATCAAAAAGGGCGCCTAGGCATGGGTGGGCTGGCGCGAGCAAGCGGCAGGGCATGGTGGTAGGCAAATAGGGAAAGGGTGTGTGAAAAGGTAGCTAGGGCTTCTAGGTTTATATATGAAAATATGTCGAGAATATCTTGGTGTTTTAGGACAAACGCCAAAAAATCTCAACGTTTTATCTAAAACACCAAAAATTTCTCGGTGTTTGTCTTGAAAACACTAGAAAATTCTAGCATTTGTAAATAAATGCTAGGAATGTTAATGAACACCAAAAATTTTTTGCATTTTCATGGTCGTCGAAGAAAAAGTGTTGGCAATACCCAAAAATATTATAGTATGAGGAGATTGATAAGCTTCACCAAGCTAAATTCATAAGAGTTGTGCTATATCCAAAATAGTTAGTGAACATTGTCCTTGTCAAGAAGAAAATGGTCAAATCGGAGTATGGATATATTTCAGAGACTTGAACAAGGTGTACCTGAAGAACAATTTCCCTCTTTCTCACATTGACACCTTGGTTGATAACACATTTGGCCATGTGATGCTATATTTTATGGATGGCTACTCTGGCTATTATCAAATATGCTTAGCATGAGAGGACGAGGAGTAGACCTCCTTCACATTCACAACTCTTTGGAGAATCTATTGTTATGGAATCATGTTGTTTGGATTGAAGAATGCCAAAGTAATGTACCAATGTCCCATGACAATAATAGTTCACAACATGATCCATAATTGCGTGGAGGTGTATGTAGATAATATCTTGGTCAAGCCCAAAACTCACGAGGGGCATATCACAACCTTGAAGTAGGTCCTCCACCAAGCATGGACATATCAGCTAAAGATGAATATGAATAAGTGCATGTTTGGAGTTTCCTCATGCAAGTTGTTGGACTCCTTAGTAAGTAATCATAGAATTGAGGTTGATCTGACAAAAATATAAGCCATCATAGAAATGCTACCCCTAAAAAACATAAGAAAACATCGAGGGTTAATCAAAAGATTGCAATTCATTTGAAAATTCATATCTCAACATTCTAAGAAGTGCCTCTCTTTTTACAAGATGTCAAAAGAGTGGAGCTCAGTTTGAATGGACTCAAGAATGTTAAAATGCAATTTAATTAGCTCAAAACGTATTTGCTTGGAGCTCAAATCTTGATGGTGTCAATCCTAAGGAGACCCTTAATCCTATATATTGCAATCATAGAGCAATCAATCGAAATTATGTAAGCTCAAGAAGACAAAGAAAATAAGAGAGCCATCTATTACCTCAATCAAAACATGGTGGACCACACTAAGAAATACTTGAAGATGGAGAAGGCATGTTTGGTCATGGTTTGGGCTTCCCAAAAGCTAAGACACTACTTCATAACCGACAAGTAATGATCCAAGCTCAAGAGGAATCCAATCAAGTTCATGCTTCAGAAGCCATTACTATCAAGATGGACTACAAGATGGCAGATGCTTTTAACCAAATTTAACTTGGAGTTCATCCCTCGGAAGATAGTCAAGGGGCAAGTTATGGTGGACTAACTTGCTAACTTCCCTCTACCAATTTCTAATTCAGCTCAAGTGTTCTTCTTTGACTAATTGAGTCTACTCACCTCAAAAGCATATTGTCTTTAAACCCAGATTCTTTACTTTGATGATGCCATTATTTGTATTGGTGTTTGCATTGACATTGTCTTAATCACACCAAAAGGAGCTATCATGCCTCAAGCCTATCAACTTGGATTCCCCTCCACCAATAATCAACTCGAGTATAAAGCATTTATTGTAGGCATGTGCTTGGCCCTTTTTCTTAGAGCAAAGTACCTCAAGGCAATGGGAGATTCCAAATGGTTATTAAGCAAATCTTGGGTTAGTGTCAAACCAAAGATCTAAAGTTCACAAGTACAATGATTTGGGATAGCTAAGCAAATCAATGAGGTCACAATCATGCATGTCACAAGTTGCAAAAATATCTTGCTTGACTCATTGGCATCCTTTGGATCAGTTTTCAACAACCCATTTGGTTTAAAGATGGAGAGGATCCACCTACAGAAGAACACATACCTTGTGTTGAAATCTAACAATCTTCTTATTCAAAAATTGAGAAGGGAAGTCAACCTTGGTTACATCACTCAAGTTTTCTTCATCAACTAGGCAAGCACCTACAATGACGGGAATTCATTGTTCCATGACATCAATAACGTCTTGGAAGGGGGAACTTTCCTTGAGTATGCCACTAGAATTGATTGAGAAGCAATTCAAAGGATGGCTATGAGTTAGCTTTACAAAAGATCATTCAATGGCATTCTACTTTGGTGCCTTGATGAAAAATAGTTAGCTCAAATCCTTGAAGAAGTACACATGGGAGTCTATAGAGGACACATCAATACACATATTGTTGCCCATATAATCATCAAGATGGATTATTATTGGCCCACCATGGAGATAGAATCTAAAGATTTTGTCAAAAGATGCAAGAAAAGTCAGGTTCATATCAACAAGATTCACGCACCAGCATCCTCCCTTCATTCATTGTATGCGCCCTAGCCATTCTCTATGTAGACAACGGATGTGATTGGACTGCCATGGGTGGTAGAAAAAGATTTGTATTAACTACAATATAATATTTCAATAAATAGATTGAAGCTGAGTATTTTTAGGAAGTTAAAACAACAAAAGTAATTTGGTCCATTAGAGCAACATTATGATGTAGTTCAAAGTACCAAAAATGATTATGACATATAACAGGCCACAATTCCAATATCAGCAAATGCGAGACCTTTATAAGAAAAATTTCAATGAGTTACATCACAAATCACCTTATTATCTTGAGGAAAAATGGCTAAACTAAAGTGACCAATAAGACTCAGATCAAAATTATTAAAAAAAAGTACAAAATAAAAAAATAATTGATTAGATAGATAAAATGGATGAGACCTTATGTGTGTATCTAAAAGGGTATGGAGGCAGTAGTCCTAAATGAAATTCAAATCCTATTGCTAAGAACTGCTATGCAAAATAGTTTAAGTCTAATCAAAATATAGAAATATCTTTTTAGCCAATTTGAGCTTCTAGATGAAAGATGACTAAACATCGTAAATCACATACAAGTCCACTAACCCAATTATGATGTGCCTATTAGAAGAAATTGATCGAGTGTACATTTGAGACAGACGAATTGGTGTTGAAACATGTAAATTTTTTGAAAAATAAAGGAAAGCTAAAGACTAACTAAAAAAGACCATATGTGATCATAGACGTATATTCAGTAATGCATATCAATTGCCAAATTCGAATTATGAGATTATTGTGACCTTAGAAGAATGCTAGTTATCATAGTTGATCTTATTAAGGCAAGGCACCAAAAGTTGCGCCATCTCATTTACTATTGTTGAATCATTGTAGGCTTTGATAATACTCTGTGTAAATAAATAAAAGAATATAGAGATAGATACCCACACAACAATACTTCTGGGGAGGAAGGTGGAGGATGAAGTCAGAAAATAGAGACTTCCATTCACTATATCTTGGGCTCCTTGCAACAAAACTTGAACTCCAGGCATAGATATAGGTCCTTGGTGAAGTTTCAAGCCCTAGAATGACAAGTACATTGCACTTAATCAGTGATCCAAATTCCCACTTGAATTTGATTGCACCACTTAAAAACTTCTCCATCAACACTCCTCCAGATAGATGTATCAAAAATCAAAGAATCACCATACAATTTTAAAAAAAACGTGCATGTGTTATGATAATTAGAAAGAAAATTTAGTTTCATTCAAGCTAGATTTGTTTATAGTTGCAGTAGACGAGACTTTCAACAGTGCTTGATTTAAGTTAATTTTATTCTTTAATTAGAATAATTAATTTCAATTTAAATAAAATTGGACTGAATGTATTATTTTAAAATAATATTATTTCTTTTGTAAAATCCTTTTTGCTCTTTTGTATTTTTGAAACTCCGGATTAGAAAGTCTGTTAAATTTGTCCAATAAAAAAGTGTGAATTGAATAAAAAATCTATGTTCATCCTGATTTCATAGAATCCAATTCAAATATTTTGGAAGAAATACGGATTATCCAAATAATCTATGGAAGTAAGTGAATAAATTTTACCAAATTATTCTGCTGCTGATATGAGAAAAATAATTTAAATAAAATTTTGAAAAATTACAACGTTTTTTTTAGTTAAATGACTCAAAATTGTCAGTAAGTCAATTATATATTTTTGCCATATGAGTGTGATGACATGGCAATTTTGGCTGGTCTGCGTTACCCCACGAAACATCTACAAGGCTGAACCGGACTTTACTCCGAAGCCTGACGTTTTGGGTAGGGTGACGCTGGGTTCTTGGTCTAAGTCGGTTCTTTTTATGAAGGGCTATATTTGGGCCGTAGGATCGAGCCCATCCAAGGCCAATTCCTAGAACTAAACCAACCCGCAGCAAGGCCTTTTTGGGGCCCGTCCGGCCCGTTTCTTTTGGGCTAGATATATTCTCTGACCGACCTGGGAAGAAGGGACTTGCTTGCTTGGTTCTTTTTTCGGAAAAACTCCATTTCAGACATCAATGGCGGAGGCGGCGAAACCGGAGAAGCGGCGGGCGTGGGCCGACGAGGAGCCGGATCCTGACCCGGAGGACGCCTCTGCCACATCAAAGGAAGCGCCGGCCGCCGCCGAGGCCGAGGCCGTGAACTCGGAGCTCGAGGCGATCGAGAATCTCTCGATCGCTGAAGAAAAGGGCCCCCTCGATGATCCCCAAGAGTCCGAGATCAAGGCGGTGGGTGATTGGTCCTGATTTCGTTCCGGATTTGAAAGCCAAGTACTGGTTCAAAGATGGTTTCGAAAGATTTTTCGTAGTGTTTGTTTGGAAAAGAAGTTGATGTGCAAGATTTGCGCATTTGTGTTGTTTTGATTGGAAAAAAATTTTCGTAGCTGGAACCCTTCTTGATTTCCAACGGTAATTTGAAGGTTTAGAAATGTTCGGGTTTAGGGTTTGGTAACAAGTTTTGAGTTTTTCTTATTTATTTCGAATATTTTTAATTTGAGAATGCGAATGGTGCACGTGTCGTCACTTGGAACCTTAGTTTCAACCTTGATTCTTGCTGGAATAAACTTTTTGGGTTTTCCTGTTCCCCCCCCCTTGATTTTCAATGCTAGTTTGAACCTTTTCAACTTTGGGTTTTGAGGTTTGGGGGCAAGATTTTAGGGCCTTTTGGATTTTGTTTGATTTGATTCTTTTTCGCTTCGTGCTTCTTGTTTGTTTGAATTGATGCTGCAAGCGAAATCTATGTGATCTTCGTTTTCAAAATCTGGTTCTTACTTAAAGTAGTTTCCTAGATTTGTCTAACTGGGATTTCTTTGCTGATTGTTTTTCTAAATCTTATGGAAAGTTTCAATCTGGAGGATTTTCGGATGTTGATTATTTTGCATGGTTTGCCTAGTTTTAATTTCTTGTTCTTTTTATTGGAAAGACTTCTTTGAAGCTTTAGTAACTTTGTGATCCTTTTTCAAGTGCATGTTTTATTTTCCTTATATAATCTCTTGACCCGTTCATTTGTGGCAAAAAGAGGAATTTGCCATCATCTTTCTGAAGTAGGACATGAAAAGCCATTTGGCATCCAATTTTTCTGATAAAGATAAGATCTTTGAATTATTTCAAAGCAGTTTCTTTGCTTATAAATAATCTTGCTACTTGATAAAAAAACCTTGCTGTTCTATGATAGATGCTAGATACTTTCTTTTCCTGCATGGTAGGCTATAGTTGCATGATGAAAGTTCTAATTCAAATGACCAATAATGTCTATTATGTTTGGTTGGGAACAGGTTACGTCCGGAAACACTGTGTATGAGTCAGCTGCAAAGTTTGAGGATCTGAACCTATCTGAAGAGCTTATAAAGGGCTTGTATGTTGAGATGGGTTTCAGCCGGCCCAGTAAGATCCAAGCAGTGTCACTTCCAATGATTCTGACCCCACCATTCAAAGACCTTGTAGCACAGGCTCATAATGGCTCTGGCAAAACAACTTGTTTTGTTCTGGGCATGCTCAGCAGAGTAGAACCAACAAAAGAAGGACCACAAGCAATGTGTATCTGTCCTACCAGGGAGCTGGCATTGCAGGTTTTTATCTCCTCTTAGTCAAAGATCTTTTGTAGTTACATTGGAATATATTTTCTAACTAAATAAGATATATCTCAGAATGAAGCTGTTTTAAAGAAGATGGGGAAGTACACGGGTATAACTTCAATGTGTGCTATCCAATCAGATTCTGCAAGTTATGTTCCAATTTATAAACGTCCAGAGGTAAAAGAACATGTTGTAATTGGAACTCCGGGGACCATTAAAAAGCTTATGTCTGGCAAAAAGTTGAAGACGGGGAATATGAAAATCCTTGTTTTTGATGAGGCCGATCATATGCTTGCTGAGGTAACTTTTTTTCTATCAGGTTATTGCTTTTGAATTAGGTTTCTTTTTGATGGATGGCTTTGGATTTCTTGTTTATCCATATGCTGCTTAATCACCATGGTTTCATTGCTTTTCGCATTTCATTGGATTTCTATAGTTTCATGGCTTTGAATTGGCTTTGAAGGGTTTGTTCATTTTCTTCTTTCAGCTGACTGTTTTTCACTTTTTGCCATATGTATTGTGGTTTTCTAAGCCGTATCAATAACTTTGTCTTGGAATGCAATTCTAATTGGCTCAATCTGTTCTATTCATTTAGAAGCATGGTTAAATTCATGTATATGGACATCAAACTAAATGATGCAGTGGGAAAGTGTGAGGAGTAGGAAATAAGATTATCATCTTTTCACCATGATAGGTTCTTGAATCTACAAGGAAAATAAAAAGAAAATAAATCAAAAAAAGATAATATTATTGATAGAATTTTTTTTTTGGTTATAATCTTGGGGGGTATATATAGCCCTCAAATTAATTTAAAATTCTAATTGGAATAAACTAAAAATAAGACTTTAATACTAATCCTACATAGCTTAGTCTAAATAAAAATTTCTAAATCTTATTCCATATTGGGCTAGGATTCTTACAATCTCAGACTTAAAAATAAATCCTAATTTTAAACATACGACTTGAATTAGCAAAAGTAGTAGATAACAAAATCACATCTCAAATTTTGGATGAATGGTTATTTGCTTGATTTGAATGAATATTTCGGAAGATATTATCTTTGGATTATAGCTATACCACTCCTACCAAATCTGAATTTGGAGTTGGAATTCAATTTTAACTTGATCTCCGTTTTTGCTGTAAAAGGTTCTAGTTATTCTACATCACTAAACCTAAGAATATTTGGATGTTTGACATCCATATAGGGCTTATTATACACATTTCAGTTGTTTAGAACTGAATAACTAGTGAGATCTCTTGTAGGTTTACCAGTTCTGTAGTCCAAATAGTCTCCAAAGTTAATGTTTTAGAAATAGAACATTCACGAAGAATCTAACTAACTAGTAGAAAGTCTTTTCTTTGGTAAGCCCTAACAAACAGTTGTTCTAGTTTTCTCATTATGAACTATCAGCAACCTTTAAGTTGAAATTCTTGGTGCAATCTACTTTGCATTTTGGTTAATGTTTCCTTTATTCTTAATGATAATTACCTAACCAATTCATTTTTGAAAGCTAAGTGTTTCTATTGAGCTTGTATATATGATTTTGTTTATTTTACTAAATTTGTTGAGAGTTGCTTTTGAGCTTGTGTATCTGATTCTATTTTATTTTACTATATTTGTTGTTGATATAGGGAGGCTTTAAGGATGATTCTGAGAGAATTATGAAGGATATCAGAAAAGAAAGTAGTGGATGCCAGGTATGTGTTCCGTTATGGTGAGACAGGTTAATGGTTTAATATGCTTCTTCTTTTGTTATATCTATAAATGCCTATAGATTGATTTAGCCACATATTTACATATATATCTTCCTATAATATTCTTCATAAAGTTGCATTTGATTTGTTTTTGAATTATGCTAATTTTCATAACTTTTACAGTATGCTTCAAGACATCTTCATGAGTATTAATGTAGCCTGTGTGTTAAGAGTTAATGGGCAAAATTTGGCATGCTGAAGTGAACATGAAATGTTACTTATTCTGTTAACTTTGTATATTACCCTTAATGCAAACATTCACATTACCATGAATGAAATGCTTTTTGTGTTTATTTTATAGCAAAATGCCTTTCTTGCCACGATCCTTTCCTAGCAAGTCCATTAAGGATATTATGCAAGTCTGCCATGCTAGAATGTCTGTAATCATAAACTTCTTCCAAGGAACTTCTCATGTCATCAAATCTTTTATAGCCCAATTGCCCTGTTCCTCATTATACATTTATATAATCATTTTCTAATAACTAATAAAACTATGGGATTGATTACTATTTTGTTTTTTACATACTTTGCATATCCCCTCCAATAAAAACGAGAAGGATTGGAATTATACTTCTTTCTGTACAGTAACTTCTGAGTTAATAACATTGTGAACTTCAATTATGGCCAAAGGCCCATGAAATGCAGTCATTTCTCAACTTGCTAGAGAAAAACCTTAACCACTCGTAATTTCTTTAAAAGTTCAAATAATTATTGCTCTGTTGTTTTCACTATCAGATACATCTAAATTGTGATTGCCCAAGTATGATCCACTGCCATGTTGGCATGACAAGTTTCTTCTCATGCTTTATTTGGTTACTTGCATCAGGTTCTCCTATTTAGTGCAACGTTCAATGAAACTGTTAAGTCATTTGTATCAAAAGTGGTTAGAGATGGAAACCAAATATTTGTGAAGAAAGAAGAGCTCACTTTGGAAAAAGTAAAGCAATATAAAGTTAAGTGTTATCGGGATCATGAACGTCCTGATGAACGCCTCAAGATACAAGTGGTAAAGAAAATCCTTGAATTTGGACAGAAAATAGGCCAAACAATTATATTTGTTCGAACAAGGGATAGTGCTAGAAATTTGCACAAGCAATTGTCTCAAGAGGGCTATGATTGCACATCCATACAAGGTGCTCTCAATAATGAGGACAGGGACAAAATAATCAAGGAATTCAAAGATGGGTTCACCCAGGTCCTCATAACAACTGATCTTCTTGCTAGAGGTTTTGATCAAGCACAGGTATTATTCTCTTGCATGTATATATAGCAATAGCTATTTATGATCCACATTAAGGCCTTTTATTCCGATTTGTGTTTTTGGTTGAAGGTCAATTTGGTTGTCAACCATGATCTTCCTGTAAGGTATGGTACACGAGAGCCTGATTGTGAGGTGTACTTGCATAGAGTTGGTAGAGCTGGAAGGTTCGGTCGCAAGGGTAAGTGTATTTTGTTATTATAATTGTTGTTTATTGGTGCATACTTTTTTAATCTAACACTAGTAATAGTTTGTTGCTTTTCTTTGAAAATACTTGGTCTTGTCACCTACTAATGAGAGAAGCTATCTGGTCAGTGGTAGTTAAGTCAACTTAGTTTTCAGCCATTTAATTCTAGTTGTGGAAGTGATGCGAGTTGTCTTTACCTTCTTTGGTTGCATCTTGTCTTTCCTTTCCTTATTTCAGCTAGGGTTTAAGAAACTTGTGTATGATTTCGTCTCTTGCATAAATAAGAACTTCATGAGCTTCAGGACATCAGGGGTATGAAATTTGTCTCTATCTGTTTGTCTAGCTACAATGCTGTCTTCCACAGTGATCTTTGATAATGAAAGAGATAGCAATGTACAGAAACAACATTTTAGAGTAGCATATTTCCAATTCTCTGTATTTCTTGCAAGATTCTAGTCAGAATAGTTACAGTGTTCACTAAAATGTTATAATGCCCGGTCCAAACTATTGCTTGCTGCTCTCTCATGATTTTGTGGTTTACACTATATTTACAAATGCGAATGCTCACTGATTTGAAGTCGAAAATATTGGATGCAAGTATTTTGTGCTTGAATGGAGTGGTATTGGGACAACGTGTAAAGAAGCTAGTCCAAAATTAGACACGGAAGACATGATAGAGGATTGTGGTCTTCAGTCTGTAAAATCTTTCATATTTTTAAAAGAAAATTTCCCTGCATGATATGAAACTGTAGGATATTTTGTACAATAGAATGCTATACTAAAAACACTATTTTAATGTCATTGAGCTTATGGTAGACAATATTTGTGCTTCTGTAGAATCTTTAGAAATCTGAAACCGCATAAAAATTTGAAATCTATAAGCCTAATATGTATTGTGCAATCAATGCTAAGACTTGGATGTTTTTCTCTTAAAGTGTGAGACTATGAGCTGTAATTCCGTTGGAATTTATATTGATTGAAACTGTAAAATAGAATAATATATTGTTGCCTAGAAAATCCAAGTTTTGCCAGTTTTAGGGGTATCTGTTCTATCTTAGATCTGAATGTATATGATTTTCACTTACAGCTTTGAATTTTTTATACACTGTCATCTTTGATGACAGGTGCTGTGTTCAATTTGCTCGGTAGTAGAGAAGAGGAAAGGCTGATGGAGGAAATCGAGCACCATTTCAATAACGTAATCCCTACGGTAATGTTCTTGATTCCTCACCGGAATCAATTCTATTGCAGAGAGATGCATATACAAATATTAATGTTCATGCTCCAAATGGCCTTTCCTTTCAGGTGGATAACTGGTGGGATGACAAAACTATTGTCAAGGCCATTGAAGATGCTGGTTTATTGTAAAATTTCGTTGTGGCGCATTGAAGATATTTTCCTAGTGTGATCTTGGTGTTTAAGGCTTTGGATGATACACTAGATGATGTTGGTGTTCTATATTTATTGTCATGGAAAACCTGATACATGTTTTGAATATGTATATCTTGTTGAACTAGCTTGCGATTTTCAATATCTATTCCTGGGGGTCAGTTCTGTTGGTTGTAACATCATTTTTGTTTGGCCATAAATGAAGTGTGATCACAAGTCCCTGGAATCTTCTACTATGATGATGGTTGCAGTTTTGAACTATGAATTATGCTTTTGCATTTTTGGTTTAATTTCTTGGTTTTTATGTTTTCCCTGGGATATTTTTCATCTAGGGTTTTGTTTGGTTCACTGGAATTTTTTTTCCCAAAAATTTGGGTTTTGCTGGCTGTTTGATTGTGAGAATCTGAATTTCCTAGAAATCAAAATCTTGGATTTCAAGTCCATCCGCAACCGTCTTTTAATAATTGAAAAATAGTGAGAAAGGGCAATATCCTTTTTTCACTTGGTTCTGGTCAAACCAACGTTCCCAACTTGTAAAGAATATTCATTCATTTAGATTATGATTAGCTCTTAGTTTGGTCAAACTAATAAAAAAAGATTTTTCCCAACTTGTAGATGATTTATAGAATATGAAATTCATAGGTGATAGTGCGTAAGTATCTAAATTTGTAGGGTTTTACGAAATTTTTTTAGGGTTACTTGCATATTAGCTCTCTAAACTGAAAAATTATATGTATCTTTTGTTAAATCATTACCAGTACAAAAGACTTCTTATGGTCAACTTTGATGTCAACTCTTATATTTAATATTTAAGGTAAATTACATATAACTCATCACAAACTACCCAAATTGCATATTAACTTACTTTAAAATTTAAAAATTCTATACCTCCTTAAGTTATCATTTAGTTGTCAATAAACCCCTTAGTTGGAATTTACCGTGAATTAAATGTATATTTCACAAGTATTTATTTTGGTGGCATCAAGAGGATGAAAAATATTGTCAAGCTTAAATAAAGGTTATTTAAGAACATTAATTTGTAATTTTGCTGATTTATCACTAACAGTAAAAAAATTACTCTTCATAATGGTCAATTCACATTTATATGTGATCGAAGGACTTCATTTTGAATTTTAGGGAATCGATATTGCCCTTAAATAACCTATCACAAGTTCCTCGAGCTTTAGGTGAGTGTTAATGGTGTTTTTATTTTAAAGTTGCACCAATTTTGTGTTTTAGGTGAGCATTAACTTTTTTCCATTTGATTTTGAGCAATTTTTCTATTTTAGGGTTAATTTGATTCCAATCCAGTTGCTTATTGAAGCTTCTACGAGAATTATAGTCAAATCCTGGGCACTAGAGCTAAAAGTAGAACAAAAGATTATATGTAATTATGTTGGATTTATAATGAGTTATTTATGGCTTATACATAAAGTTCAAATAATATGTTTTGTGAAAGAATAGGAGGTAGCAAAATGTCTTCAAGCAATGATGAAGTATTTTGCTTCTATGTGGACCAATACAAGGTTCAGTACTCATCCAATCCCAAAACCAAGGGAATGAGATTTTATGAATGTGCACAAGATTTATAAACCCTTTTGAGTAATTTTAAGCTTAATTAATTTTGATTGCTTCTAAAAAGTTTGAATTGGCAAGGTGAGGATAACAAAGGGTTCTTCATGTGAGTTGATGGTTGTGAAGAGACAAACAAGTATCTCAAGAATCAGTTAGAGGATTTTGAAGAAGCTTTGAAGATTAGAGTAAATGTGTTGGAGGAGAAACTCAATATTCTTAATCAAAGGCTCTAAAAAATGAATGAAATGTTAAGGGTGCAATGGATGTACTATATTAGTTAAGGGTCATAAGTTTTTGTATCTTAATCGATATGGTGAAAGAAATATTGTTTCTTTAAGAATTTGTTTGATATTATAACTTTTGTTGTGATTTCAGTCTAGTAATTGGATTAGATTAAATCAATTTTTACAAAATTTGTAGTTATTTTGCTGCCTAAATTATGGATTTAGAAATTAATTGAAGAGTATAATTCACCATATATATGTTATAAATACAACACTTGTTTAATTTGAGATATACATATACTTCTGTAAAAAAAATATATAGACCTTGTCTATATTAGAGAAAATGATTTTCACTATCATTTACATCCATAATAATTTAGTGTAAATATAAACCATTAGTGACTAGCATAATTCAAAATACAATTATTTGTTGACTTGAATGGGACTAAAGACATGACACAAGCTTGGAAATTCACAACAAAGCCCAAATACAATTTGGCATTCAAAAAATTACAAGTTTAACACGGATTAAGAGCCCAATGAGCCAGTCAAAATCCAAAATAGTAGTTTGAAGTAACCCACATAATCATTTCTAAACAACACAAAAAAGTAGTCTCTCTTGGTCCTTGAATCATAAGTTCATTTTCTACCTTGCAAAAAAAAATCACAGCTTGCTTGAGATTGAAAATTTATGTTGTTGCCCCTCCTTGTACCCCTCCCAATACCAACAATATCATGTTGTTGAACTCTAATTGTGTTGACGGAGCCATGACTTGGAAAACCTATGAGGTGCTCTCCCTTTACTCCTACTCTTAAAAATTAAAGTATGATGATGAGATGAGGTGAAGAAAATCTTGTATTAGATCTTGGTCTTTTTGCTCTATTAGAGTCACTGTCTTTACCAAAATTAGCCGATTCCCTATCAAAGTAAATCAAAGACAAAAATTGGTCAGAGTTATTAATTCAAATTTTGGTAACAATTGTAAAGATGATTTGATGGACCTTGGGGATTGCAACATCTCTATTTAGAAAGTTAGCTTAGATTGTTTTATCCAACCTTTGAGAAGTTATGTGGGATGTTTGAGTTATTGAAGATGAGTGTCAGAATTTAGTTGAATTCTCTTGCTGAGTTGCCAACAAATAGTATAAATAAATGATTCTTGAAATTGACAAGATAGTGGGTAAAATGCTAAGATGAATTTATTAATACCAAAGTTAGAAACCTAAAATAATTGTGAAATCCAATCTAGAAATAAATTAGAAACATGAGTTTTTAAAACTTGTTTATTTTCTGAACATTAAATGTGGGAACCTAATTTTTCACAAATTTATGTGTTTAGAGTTTCAAAGTGGAAAATAAATTGGCAAACCCTCCATGATCATGTATTTGTGATCCCTAAGTAGGGTCTAGAAGTCCAATGATATTTAGGTTCAATTCATTATCTCTTGTGAGTGATGCTTTATGTTGCTATCAAAATATAGAGGGAGGATAATCAATAAAAGAAATAGTGAAGACATAAAATTTTTAGTATAAGAAATGTTATACACAAAAATCTTCTAAGGTCATGCTTACACAAATTTGTAAATTATTACTATCAGCAATAAGTTGTCAACTATAGGATACTTATAAAAATTTGTCAATTACAAAGTTATCCAAAGCTAATTATCAAAAAATCCCCTCTAAGCATCAACGTGGTCTTTCTCATAAATCTATGTTTTAATGTCTTAAGGTGGAAAAGTAAATTACCTATCCTCCATGACTACTCATTTGAGACCCCTAAGTAGGTTTCATGAAGTCTCATGACATTTGGGACAAATTGATTGTCCCTTGTGATTGATTGAAGATGATGTTGTCAAATCACATAGAGAAACATAATCAATATAAATATTGAAATAATAAATAAAAGGATGAATACAACCGTATCATGTGCAATTTATTGGTTCAGGGATTTGTGGATGGTGGCTTAAGTCTTGAGGCATTTGTGAGGGTTGATATATATTATTGACAAGACATAGCTAGTTAGGGAATTAGAATAATTTTGAAACATATAGTACTATTGATGATACACCAAAGTAAATCGGCCGAATCAAAGGGTCAATGAGAATCAAACTCTAGATCAGGTTGCGAACCGATGTATTTAAGGTGAAAAGTCACCTTGAGACTGAGTTGTGAAGAGCTCTCAGCACATAGGCTCCAAGTAGCTTGACTCACCTCTACACCAAACTATGAGAACCTCGATGTCTTTAGTAGATGATGAACTTTTGTGTCAATCGACGGTTCTATAAGGAGATTACATCGAGTTACCATTAACCTTGAATGCCTTGGTATGAGTAGAGTGAAGTTCGGATCATTATGATATCTTATTTGAAAAGTAGATCTCGAAAGATCCAAGATCCATAGTTGGCTATTACGAGTAATATGACAAGATTATGGTCTCAAAATTACAAGATTTAGATATGCTCCATACCCCATAAATGGCACCATCTCCGAAGAGGTAAAGACTAATGCCTTTTCTTTCTCCACTATATTCAACGTGCTTGCTATTGACTTGAGGATCGGAGTAGCTGCCATGAAGAGTTCCCGACGGTCCTTTGCATAGTTCCCTTTTGTTGTAGATTAATGAAAGAGCAGTTTAGTGGATCAATTTCAAGGAACCTCTTGAGACTAAATTGGTAGCAAATCAGCTCCATCAACAACTACAAATACTAATTCACAGAATTGCCAATGATACAATCCGAAAAATATATTTGTTATCACTCTCACTTTAAATAAATGTAGCCCCCTACGTCTACCTTTATGCTCCCTTCCTATACCTCTTCCTTTAGTTCCTCAACCCCTAATTGTACTTCCAGCATGTATGCTTGCCTCCCCATGCATGTTGTCTATGGGAGTTTTGTAAGGGTGTTTATAATGACCATTTTTACCACATCTCAAACATACCTATGTCCTACAAGTTTTTTTTTACTTCATCTCTCCCCTTCA